>JASDQU010501925.1:8978-28986 GCA_032191745.1 Picea mariana
TGTCGGATCCAGTGGAGACCTAGTTGAGATAATAGGTGAAAGGGACAACTTGGCTATTAGTTGTGATTTGAGTCAAGTGCACTCATGAAATCACACACAGAGTGGATGTGCCCATGAGCAATGCACAACCTAGGCAAGAGGAATTTGAATTCATTTGCAGGTTTTCCATTAGCAGGGATTGCGCAAAGGAGGCAGGCTATCTGGAGGCAGAGAATTGGCACATGTATTTGCTGATTTTTGTATGACAGTGTGAGATGATTGTATTGTACTGAGAGCTCTTAGATTAGAGTTTTGTATGAGATTGTTTCATGATCCATGATATACATAATATATGATAGTGGGGTTTTCAGCTTTATGCTTTCCCGAAAAAACATCTGTGTTATGTGTGATTGATCTTTCTTCTTGATATTGCAATTGGCGATCGTGTTTTAAATTCTGCAAGAATATTTGTAGAAGCGATTTTGTATTTAACAGTGGCATATAATTGTTAGATCAAGAGAATCTAGGCAATACATAATTTGTATTGAAATTTCTACATCTAGAGTGCCAAAAAGTGAAAACAAAGCACAAACATATAGCTAGTTTTTTACAACCATTTCCCAGTCTATAATGGAAGTGGGAATTTGTTACGGTGGATTTTATTACCAAGCTTCCTAGAACAATGAAGAAACATGATTACATCATGGTGGTGGTGGGCATATTGACTAAAGCTGCACATTTAATTCTCGTGAAAACTACAGACAAGGCAACAAACATTGCAGGGATCTACATGAAGCAAGTCGTCAGGCTACATGGTGTGCCTAAGGCAATAGTTTCATACAAAGACCCAAAGTTTACTTCCAATTTTTGGAAGGGTTTGTGCAATGGTTTTGGGATAAATATAAATATCAGTACAATGTATCACCCAAAATATAATGGAAAAATAGAGAGGACCAACAAAATCATTGAAGACATGCTCAGAATGTATGTGATGGACCAACCATCCAAGTGGGAAGATTATATCCACTTAGTTGAATTTTCCTACAATAATCGGTATTGGGCCTCGTTAAAAATGATTCCATTTGAAGCGTTGTATGGAAAGAAGTGTAACAAACCAGTAAGTTGGGATAATCTAGCAAACAAAGTTGTCATTGGACCAGATTTATTGAAGGAAATGGAAGATCAAATGGTAAAAATAGGCCATAATTTAAAGGTTTCCCATGACAGGGAAAAATTTTATGCAGACAAGAACAAAGTTTTTAGATATTTTAAAGTGGGCGATCATGTATTTTTTAAAGTGAAAGCGAAAAGAAGTTCTCTACAATTGGGTTGTTGCCAAAAATTGGCAGCAAGACATTGTGGGCCTTTTGAAATATTAGAGAAGATAGGGCTAGTTTGATACATGATAGAGTTTGTGGCATCCATGAGAGTGCATAATGTGTTTCACATGTCATTATTAAAGAAATATGTTCCTAACCCTAACCACATAATTGATTGGTCTGTGATCCAAGTGGAACATGAAGGAGACTTCTGGGTGGATCCAGTGCATATTTTGGACTGGAAAATCAAAGTGCTAAACAAAGTTGTGGTTTGGTAAAGGTTCAATGGACATGTTATGGTCATGAAGACGCAACATGGGTGCATGGAACAACCGTGCAGGAGGAATACCCACAATTTTTTGTTAATTTTAAAGGAAATTGAATGCAAGACTCCATTATGGGTAGCTAGAGTTCCAGAACCCATCTCAGAGTTCCCGTTCACATGCATAGGAAACCCTAATAAGTGAATAGTAAAAATCTATGGACTGAGGGCAGTGAAGGGGGCAAATTCCTTGGGTCAACAGGTTGAGAGGAAACACAAGATTTTGGTTAAGACTGTTATTGAAGGGTAAAAATTGCAAAATTTTGGTTTCTTTTCTAAATATTGTGATATAAATTGTATATATATTTTGGCATTGTGTTGTGCATCGAGGACGGTGCACAATTTTTGGGAAGGGGGAATGTAACATCCTCGCTATAATCCCCAGTTTAATTAATGCATAGTGTAGATATGAAATGTGGCTATGGCCAAGCAATGTAATATATAATTTATATTTATTTATGTTTTTAAATAAATAAAATGTGATACTAGTTGTTGGGGGACATGGATAGAGGTGGGGGCTAAGCTTTCCATAAGAGAGAGGAGTGTCTAAGAGGGTTCCAAGGGGAAATTAATTATGGGTATTGATTCAACCCATATTTCTGAATTTTATTATCATTTGGGACAACCTTCTATTTTTTGGTTGAGTGTATGAGAGCCCAATCATTAAACTCATGTAAGAGGGTGGGTGTAAAAATCCACATCCCATAGTTATTGGGGAGAATGGGGATGAAGTACAGTAAAAACTAGGTAGAGTGAGCAATCAATTGGCTTGGGGGAAAAGAAAATTTGTATTGCCAAAGAGTGTAGTTTCTACAGTCATGTTTTTGCATGAACAACAAGCAAAGAAAAAGGAAGAAGAGCATTGGAGTTGGATCATGAAAGTTGGGTGAATTTCTGGAGCGTTTTTGGAGCTAAAGACTAAAGAAGAAAGTTGCCAATATTGAGGAAGAACCAGGTTGTTAGGCCTGCAGAGTGAACTACTGTGTGAGTTGCACTGTAACAACAAGTCATTGTTGTTGTTTCCTAGTAGTTTTCCTAGAAGTGAGTTCCCTAGAGTTCCCATTAGTGACATTCTTGGATACCCATGCCAGATTGTTGGCACCAGAAGTTTTGGGTTCATTTTGTATCTGCACACAAACTAATTTGTGCGTGCTCATTTCGAGTTTTTTGCACTCCTAAGCTAATGCATGAAGAATGAAAATAAGTGCACACCAGACTAAGTTTTGAGATTGTGCATTAATCTTGAAATCTACCAAGAGCACATTGGTCTAGGTTTTTGACAGTTACACTGGAAATCAAGAAGATGCACATCAGAATCAAGAAAAGAATCACCATGAAATATTCTCCAATGATTAATGCCAGTAGCACAAGGGAACGTGGCGCTGAAAAAAGGTAAGTTGGCAAGGCTGTTAAGATTTCCTTGATACTTGAAAGCTACATGGGCAGCAGGCAAGGGTCAAAAGCATGTGAGGTAGTTTTTTTAGTAGAACAAGTGGAACAGATAAGAAAGAGACAGAGCTCTCGAGCATGGAAATCTAAAGGAATCAAGAAAATCATAAATAGATTTAGATGGTTATATGAGATCCATTGAGTTGTTGGTATCAAACTCACTCTGATCCTATTGTAATGTTGTAATGCTTCTGAATATAATTTTTTGCCTGTCATATGTCTAAAGTCTTAAAAGGATGTGCATAAACAAGATATGAAGCTATGTTACTATCAAATATAGTATGCTTAATGTATACTATATTTTTATGTGAATGGAATGAAAGGAATAATAAAGATGAGGTAGTTTTGATCTATTGTGTGTCTATCATGTGTTATTTGAATATGTGTGTGTATTGTTTTACTTAGTAGAAAAATAAGTTGTCGGATATGAAATGTATGAATTCCATCCCAGATGGATCCTGGGTTGCTTAATCATTCATCCCTATCACAAGACCTTATTGTCTTTGTGATCCCCTCTATGTCTCGGGTGAGAACTTCCTCAGCCTTGGATGAGAATTGATATGTCGATGCTCAAGGGTTTGTGTTGGTCAACTCTGGACGAAACCTGGGTCTAAACTTCCGAGTGTTAAGAAGGAAGTGTGAAAGCATGGAACAAAATGCCAACAAATGGGTCCATTGTCAGGACTTGAAAGTATTGTAGGGAGTAATGAAGGCAAGATATGAGGTGGCATCCATCTCGAGAGGAAATTCAAGGATGAATGACTACAAAAGATAATGATTTTTCCTTGCGAGAAACTTGGGGGTTGAGAGTGAATGTGAAGCAATGGAAAGATAGATATCTCTACACTAATATGCATGAGTTTTTCTTTGCTCAATTTCCTTGTTTTTTGTATGAATGGATAAAAAGGAAAAATGCTACCAATTCTATCGTATGGCCTTTAGAACTAGTGGTTTAGGATCAAGCCACACTTGAGAAATTTAAAGTGTTGGATAATAAGAGGAATTGGGCTATTGATTTATGGATTTCCCAGGTAAAAGAGGGATATATTATTGAGTTTGTTGTGAAGTACATTGATTCTTTCAGCGAGGATGAAAGAAAGTTCACAGAAGGTTCAAAAAAACAGATGTTAGAAGAGATTTCACTCTAGATAAAGATGTTGCTCATGGAGAAAGGGATGATGCACATGGAGCTTAATAGGATGGCCAAGTAAAATCCCCTAGCATTGGGAGAGGGTTGCAAATATGAGTCAAAGTGAGATATTAAATGGATCTATTCAGGAGGATCCAAAAATTGTTGAGATGAGGTGAGGAATGGACCCAGAGGAGAAGAGGAGAAAAAGAGTTGAGAGATACACAAGAAGAGTTGAGATAAGAATGAAAGGGGAGCAAAGAAGTAGAAAAGAGTTAGCCAGGGGTGNATGGAGCTTACTAGGATGGCCAAGTAAAATCCTCTAGCATTGGGAGAGGGTTGCAAATATGAGTCAAAGTGAGATATTAAATGGATCTATTGAGGAGGATTCAAAAATTGTTGAGATGAGGTGAGGAATGGACCCAGAGGAGAAGAGGAGAAAAATAGTTGAGAGATACACAAGAAGAGTTGAGCTAAGAATGAAAGGAGAGCAGAGAAGTAGAAAAGAGTTAGCCAGGGGCACGAGACGAAGGGTTAGGCCTAGAATGGAGAGAAAAGAAACCACACCAGGTGGTAGTGCGGAAGAGTATGGTGTGCCAGAGAGGATCAAATATGAAGATAGGCCTGCAAAGAGGCATGAAATTGAGAATAGGGTGTCAAGTGAGGATAGCAGTAGTGGTTGTAGTAAGGGCCTAGGTGATGAAGTTCACACCTCTTGGATGTTGTGGAGTGTCGCAATCATAGATGAAGATGGAGAACAAAGAAGTGATGCATTGATAAGAGAGGAAGATAACACACACAATAGTGGTGTGCAGGTAGCAGTTGAAGATAGAGGCTCCTCTAATGGTGGGGGAGATGAATTAATGATAGTTGATGGTCCTACGTAGATACAAGTAGGAAAATGTCTACATTCCCTCACAAGAAATGTCATAGGGAGATGGAATTACCCCCCCTTTGATCCACCTCCCTTGTGTGTTTGTAATCAAGAAGAAAGAACAATATATAGTGAAGCGATTCAAATTGGAGGAGTAGAATAAGGAAGAAGAGAAGATATGAGTAAATAAGAAGGTGAAGATAGTGCCACTTCACCTAGAAGAGTATCAGTATCAATAATTTTGACAACCGATAGTTAGAATAGCAGAGTTGGTTGAAGAATGACTATGGTGAATCTGGATAGCACCCCAAGTCTACCCGTATTCCACATAATCGGTAAGGATGATGTAGAACAAAATTGGTTCACATGTGAAGCAATCTGGTCTATGAAGAGGATCACGAACAAAGAAAAAACTATCATGCAAATATAGACCATGTTCAAGCACAAAGCCTTGACGTGGTACATAAAGTACAAGGCCACTGCGCTGACGAGACAGATGAGGTCCCTGACGGAGATTAAGCAATATTTGATTAGGGAATTTCAAAAACCTATGTCAGAATCTCAATGTATCACAGATATAAATGAGATTAAATAGAAGGAAGATGTGACCATGTGGGAGACCATATGGGATTATGACCAACAATTCAAGATTTTATTAGATAGGCTGGCATTCCAAATCCAGGACATGTAACATAGAGAGTGGTTTATTGTGGGGTTACTTCCCCATATCTGGGTCCTTCTCACCTATTAGAAGGTGACGACTCAGGTGAAGGCGATAGAAATTTCAATACACCTAGAAACTACACTAGGAGGGGCAGAGACGTTGGTAGGTTTGGTGCAGGTGTATTTACAACTAGCCAACCTAGTGATGCAATTGCAAGATATGGTCATGAAGAAGGTTGTGTGTGAGCATGTGTGGTGTACTACTTGTCGCTCAGAGGGGCATCGCAGGGACAAATTCCTTGTACTTTAAAATTATGTGGTGACGGGTGTGCCGAGTCCATTTCCATAAGGACTAATGGAATGGTGTGAGTACGTAGATAGTGGGGCCATGCACCACCCCACTTCCCAAATTTACATAAGTACCAAACAACAAACCATACTCCATTATGTGAGTTATGTAAATCCATGGGGCATGATATCGATAACTGCCACTCACTCCAATTGATGCAAGATAACACCCATGATGCATTCTGGGTACATGAAGAGAAGAAGGGTGGTGAGTGCAGCTGTGCTGAAAGAGGTGCATACCAAGGCAGTCCTCGAGGTGGATATGGGCATGGTCACGGTCAAGGATATGGTGGAGGGGGAGGTAAATTCCCCGCTTGTTTCAATTGTGGATAAATTAGTCATGTATCGAGGTTTTGTACCAAACCACTCATTCTTTGTACATATTTCTATAGTTATGAGCATGTCACCGAAGACTATCTCAACTTGTTGAAAAAGTGGGAAGACAAGAAGGCCAATTGTAACATGGTGCATGTGCAGCCACACAAGAATAAGAAAAATAATGAGGAGGTTGATGTTCGGGTAGTCACCTAAGGAGGAGCAAGACATGAGTAGAATTTGAACATGGTGAAGGATAGGTCAGAACCCAGAGGGGAAGATAAGGAAGGAAACACAACCCCCCCCCGATGTTTCATGTTGCCCAAAAAAAACAGTTCCTGTGTGATGCATAGAGAGAATTGGAGGAAGAAAGAGTGTGTGAGGAGCTGCAACGCGTGACTTAAAGATCACTTGAGGAGGCTTAGATATGAGAATAACTATAGAGGGAGACACAAAGGTCGTTGGAGGAATCTCAGATTCATGAAGAGGTAAAATGGGTGACCTAGAGGTTGTTGGAAGAGGCTCATGCTCGTGAAGAATTACACCACGTGACATAATGCTCTTTGGAGGAAGCTTGTGTGTGTGGAAAAATACAATGTGCGACGCAACGATCGTTAGAATAATCTCATAGACAGAATGATATTTGACACACTGAGTAGAATTCACATTAAGAAAAACACCTGGAGGAATCACAATGCACAATGCACGCAGAAGCCTTGCAAGACTTGGGTCACAAGGAAGAACCTGGAGACTAAGTAAGTTCTTTCTTGCATTGTTGTTTGTGATTGATAAATGATCCATATGTTGCAAGTAAGTTGACACAGGTGTTAGCTACTTGCATGAGGTAACAAGGAGTGGAGGCAACCATATCATCTCCTCTTCCAGAAAGATATGTATGTCATATCAGAAAGAAAAAGCGCACTGGTCGAGAGTTTAATATGAAAAAAAACCTTGGTGGCTATGACATGGAGGGAGTCATGTTGGATCTAGGTTTTGACATGAATATTTTGCTAAGGAAATCTTGGGAGGTGGTGGGTAAACCAAAATTGGTCTGGTATCTCATCCAACTATGGTTGGTCAATCAATACAAGATCTACCCAATAGGCAAACTGGAGCAAGTGGAAGTGAATATGGAAGGAGTAAAAACAAAGACTGATTTCGAGGTAATAGAAATTATGGATAAATCTTATCCATATCCTGCATTAATTGGCATTGATTGGGCCTCTGATAATAATGCAATGTTGAAGTTAAATAAAATACAAATGGAATTTGAAACAAATACCCTGTGCATGGTCACGCCACTGGATCCATATGAAGGAGACAGATACAATGAGCCACTGGATGAGGATGTGCAGAGCTCAGTCATTGAAAATATCTATAAGATCACGAGGCACAGGGAGGAATACATGAACCCAACCATAGATGGATAATTAAGATGGAGAAGTGTTGAGTGTTATGAAACAGATTCTGAGGATGCCATGGAGAGGTGGAAAAACAATCTCTTTGAATTTTCCACTCACAAATGTGTGAGGATAATGAAAGTAGCATGTTGGATCCGATTTGAGCTATGCGATGCCCCACAGTTTGATGGGACATGGCCAATAGAGACATTACTCATGCAGATGGAGAAAAAAATCCCCACAGACTAGAGGCTTCAATCCATGGATGTATTGGTTTGAGGACACCTGTGCGGTGGTGGGAGACGCATGACCCAAATATTTAGATTTGGGCATAGATAGTTGGGTCGATAAAGGTTTGGTTCCATCCCATCATTGATTTCAAACTAGACAACCAATAAAAGGGAACTAAGGATCCTCAATAACACATTAATTTTTATGAATGATGTTGGACCTTTAAGAAAATCCCTCGATCCCAATGGTTCCATCAGTTTATCCAAACTATGGACATGGTCCCTAGAAGATGGTACATTTAGGAGGAGCTCAAAAGGAAAATGGTTGAGTGGACCCATGTGAGTTCCCAGTTGTTTTTAATATTCAGCTTCACAATAAAAGATCTAGCTCAAAGAGAGGTGCTTCGCGAAATTGAGTATTTTATTTTCTATCGACAGCCAAAGGAAGACACACCCAGGGTGGTTTGTTCGTATCATCAGCTGGTGATAAAACTAAAAGAGGAAATAGATTGTTGGAAGATAGATGTTGATAATGTTTATGAATATGACCCATGCAACATCTAGATCAAAGAATCTAATGGAGAGTGTGCACTAAAGGGTAAGGTGACAGAGATGGACACACCTGAATATAATGGCGTGATCAAAACCAAGAAACACAATATTGACATTGATGAAGCGTATAAGATGGATATCATTGGAGATTATTGAGATAAGGAGACAGTCACTAAAGTCATTGAACTCTTCAAGGAATATGAGTGATTGTTTCCCCAAAGATTTTCTGAATTGAAAGACATTGCAGGTTCATTGGGGGCCATGAATATTTAAATCAAATCGTATTCCAAACCATTCAAGAAAATACATTATTGATTAAATCCAAAATATAAGGAGAAGGTGCACATAGAATTGGATTAGATGTTGGATGCTAGGATCATTTTCCCTATAGTGGAATCATATTGGATTATTCCTATGGTTTTACAACCCAAGAATACCAAGAATATTCGAATATGTGTAGATATGATGAGTCTCAACACAACTTGCGTCCACGACCCTTTCTCGACACCCTTCACATATGAGGTGCTGGAAAATGTTGGCAGTTGGGAAGCCTACTCTTTCACAAATGGATTCTCAGGGTATCATCAGGTTCGGATTGTAGAGGAGAATCAAGATAAAACCACCTTTGTAACATAATGGGGGTCCTTTGTGTACACAATAATTCCCTTTGGCTTAAAGAATTCCCCTATAATATTTTCTCAGATAGTGATCACAACCTTCAAGGAATTCATCCACAATTTTCTTGAAGTATACTTGGATGATTGGACTGTGTTTATTTTGTTGAAGGAACACCTACAATCTCTTTGACTGATGCTCAATTGATGCCACCAACTACAAATATCCTTGAATTTGAAGAAATGAATTTTCTATACACCCTTTGGCACATTGTTTTGATACATTGTGTGCAAATATGGATTGTTGGTGGGTCAATATAATATTGTCACCATATTGAATATGGTGGCCCCAATTCGGGAGATGCATGCCATGTTGAGTCATGCAGGATATTACTAATGGTTCATTCATAATTATGCTCAGATTGTTGCCCCATTGGAAAAGATGCTACACAACGATACACAGTATGAGTGGACCCCAGAATGCCAAAAAGCATTGGATACTCTAAAACAAAAATTGGTTACTGCACCGATTTTTGTCTTTCCTGATTGATCAAAGCTCTTTCATGTCCATGTAGATGATTCTTCCATTGCGTTGGGCACATTTCTTGCACAACCAGGCGAAGGAAATATCGACCATCTAGTATACTTTTCCAGTCGCAAGTTATCCTATGCCGAAAATAATTATATGACAACTGAGCGCGAGGGCATGGCCATGGTTTATGCCTTACAAAAATTTCACAACTACTTTTTGTGGTATGCATTTAAATTCTTCAGTGACCACTCCTCTATCAAGTATTTTGTCAACAAGTCAGTGTTGGATGGCCAAATTAGTCATTGGTTGTTTCTCTTTCAATAATTTGACTTTGAAGTTGTAGTTAAACCGGGGAAGCAATAATGTTGGACTTGATAATTTGTCATGGATTGAGACTAGGGAAGTTGCTAAGAGACTCGATGGTGAACTCCCTGATGCAAAATTCTTTCGATTTGAAGTCGTGCCTGATCAATTGGCCGAAATCAAAAAAATTCTCATGACTAGCCAGGCTCCCATATGGTATACTCTGATGAAATGTCATTAACTAGTGACTCGTAGTGTCGATTATCAGTTAACTACCAGAAAATTGCATAAGTTGGGCACAGATGGAATCATGCGTTAGTGTGCAATAGAACATGGATGAAACTCCATCCTGTATGAAGCACATGAAGGTATTTTTGGAGGCCACAATGTCAATAAGACTACCATGTGCAAGGTTATACTCATAGGGGATTTGATGTTCCTCCCTCTTTGTAGACGCCAAGGAATACTGCATACCAAGGATTACTGCAAACACTGTAAAATATGTCAATGAATTAGAAAGCCTTGTCAGAGAGATGATATTCATTTATTTCCTTCGACCATGCTAGAGTCATTCAACAAATGGGAAATAGATTTTTTGGGTCCCATCAATCTCCCAACACATTGCACAAGGGTGCACTACTTTAATATGTCATCCAAATAACTAACTCGATGGGACGAAGTCGCGCTAGTCAAATATTGTACAACAGAAATGATGACACACTTCATTTTTTAGAATTCCAACACCAGATTCAAATGTCCAAGGGTGTTGATGAGTGACTAAGGGTCGCATTTTCTAAATGATACCATTCAACAACTCACTCAATAGTTCATGATCCATCATTAAAAGAGACCCCCCTATCACCCTCAAGACAATGGTACATTTGAAGCTTTTAATAAAATTTTAGAGTATGATTTAACCAAAGTTTGTAATGTGCAATGTGATGACTGGGATCAATGCATCCTAGCAGTATTATGGGCCTATATAAAAATGTGTAAAAGGTTGATGAAGCACACTCCATTCAGATTGGTATATGGAAAAGAAGTTGTCATGCTGCTAGAATTTATTGTTGCTAGCCTCTGGGTCACGCTAGCAACCCATATGACAGACGTTCATTCCCTCCAACATAGGTTAGATGAACTCATGGAACTAGAGGAGGATTGAATGATGGCAGGATTCAACTAGGTGGTCGAAAAGGAAAGACATAAGGCATGACATGATCACAATATCCTATATAAGACCCTCCATTCAGGCTCTTTAGTTTTTTTATATGAAAAAAAATATTTACAGCATCTTGGCAAGCTACACATGCGGTGGCTAGGTCCTTTCAAGATATTCTACATCATTGAAATCGTTGTCACCAAGATGAAAACCTTATAAGGAAAACCACTCAAGGGATTGATTAATAACAACAATTTAAAGGTGTACTATGGCCCGCAGGGGTCAATCATCATTTATCTTCCTCTCTCAGCTTTGAATGTGGGTAGAATATATTTAGTGTAGGTTGTACAACATGTAACACATCTCATAGTCGACATAATTTACCTTTTTGACAACACAACATTCATATCGGTCACGCAGGTGGACTTGATATATTGACAATTTTTGCAGATTCTCCAAATTTCCAAATAAGGATGATACTTTAACATAAGTACAAGGTATTGGGACTGACTGACAATTCATGCGGTCGTCATAGGATTTTCCTAGCGGTTTAGTTCATTGAAATGGTAAGTAATACTATTTGGGAAGTTCACACATGCCACACGTACACAGTAAGTTATGTCACCACAATATCCAACTAGCATCACCAATACGACAGACTCGACATTCGATTTTTTGATGGGTCACATTTCACTGCCAACTTCTACCTCTTATCCAATCCATTCCCTCCATTGAATATTTATTTCTCTCCATCATAATCTTTCCCACCATCTTCACTCTATATATACCCCTTAGACGCTCTCGAAGGAGTAGTTCTCCATGCCCCATTCGCTACCACCCCCACCTGTCACTTTCTCCATCATTTGTTTAGTATTTCCCCCACTTCTCCCCATTGAATCAAATATTCTCAACTCTCTTTTCAACTTCCCCTTCATGGTTTGGCTTAACAGATTGTCCACAATTTTTCCTTTCCAGTTCGGTCTAGCAGCTCCAGAGCCTAGACTTCAATTTTCACGTATATTGCGTGTATGTCATCAGTTTCTTGGAAGAGGCCCTTCCTCATTATTTACTGTCTAGAATCAACCTAGGTCCACATAGTTCCTTGGATTGTGTTTCGTACTTATGGTCGTTCCCTAGCTCTCCAAGCCCAAAAAGGGTTGAACTTTCCATGAATCATCACCTTTTTTGATAGGGAGGGACCCTACTTTCTTATTTTCCTGAATCCCTAACCTCATATCTTATCATGGATCCCCCTCCTCTAGCAAAGTTCCCTCACAAAACCAATTCATCCAACTTAGCTATAGGGATGCATACTCTGACATATTATCATGGATCCCCAATGCTCTAGTAGTCAAAAGGCTGAGGTTATTAGCTCAATCTGGTACTCCCAGAGAAAAAAGAAAAGAACATAATGATTCTCTCTCTTGATGGATCCTAACTCCTTTTTAGTGGTCAGTGTTTGATGGTGAGATTTAAACAGATCCCTCATTCACCTATGTTAGCACTAGAAGTCACCTCCTAATTGTAGGGGAGGTAATCCCAATACCCATCAGTTTGTATGTCACAATGAATAATTTAAGGGGGGTCGAATAGGCGCAAAATCAAGATGATATTTCTTTAACTCGGAAAATTGGACTGGTATGCACAGGCAGATGAGGTCTCGATTCAACTTCAGTCAGTAAGGCATAGTATATGTGAGTAGGAAGAAGAATGGTAAGGAGAACGTAAAGGTATGCTATGGACATCCAATCTTCCAAAAACCCAAGAAGGAAAAACTCAGAAAACAAGATCCTCTTCGATTCAGAGTTTTAGGAAACTGAATGAAGTTATAACCGGACTGAAATCAAACATACATCACATTATAGTTACAACAAATCGACTGGATCATCCATGCCTGAGCCATTCAGTATCATAGGAAAAAGAGATAGAAAAGAAGGCTGACTTAGATTAAATAAGAAATCTCAAATCCCATTACATAATCAGAGAACCAGAGCTTCATCAAAACTTTACAATACAGGAGCGTAGCTCAACCATCGACCATGACAAAATATCAAAAATACATACATATACTCAGAATTGTTGCAACCACCAGGAGTGCTATCAAACCACCACATTAACATTTTCAGTCAATGCATGCTCTGTCAGATTGTTCATGCCTCCTCATGTCAAATGCGAGCTAGGCGCAATTATGTGCTTTACAGGAAAATCTGTCCATAATTGACAGTCTGCCTTTATGACCACTCTCTGCATGTTTTCCATTAATGGGGTGAGATGAGGTCTCAACTATCGCCTCACTTTATTAACTGCCTTTTCTCGGGATTAAAACGTGACTTAATACCTAGGGGGCGGCCACACGCCGCTCTCGGATAGGACGCTATATAAACATGTGATTGCGGATCCGTTCAAAGATGGTTTGGGTTCACACCGCTTTTGAGCCCGCAATCCACCACCTTTTTCCATGTATTACTTTTTCCAAACCACAGATTCAATTGCAGGACCACTCAAGAAAATTATCACTCGAGCACGTCGCATCCCCGCAATGGATTGTGGTCGTCAATCTTGTGATCTTGGGCAAGGATTTATGATCAACAGCTCAAATCTGCCCTCTTCATATCAATGGATCAAATCTTCCCTTTTCGAATCGATGACTGATATATGCTTCGGGACTTCAAGCTTCGGCCTTTCTCATGGCACTATACTTTGTGCAATTTTGAAATCCCGAATATCTGGGGGACATTAATCTAAAATGCTCCTGGAATCTCCACCATTGAAAAAATTCAACCTGTCTGCTTGTATTTTAAGCCCGCAATGAGCTGCTCTGCATGCTGCACTCAAACGCTTCATGTGTAGACCACTAACTTGGACGAACTTCTTCCCTTTACAACTATATGTGATAAAATTTGGCTCCATAGGGGATGGCATGCTCCCTGTGAGCTACCAAGAACAAGTAGTTCCAATCGCCTTTTGCATTGGGATATGGAGTCATGCTAAAAAAACATCCTGCTGAGGATTAAAGGTTGACACACACACTATTCTAAAAATGAAAGAAAAATACATGGGCTCCAGGAGGAGCTTATTTATGTACATTCCTAGACTAACTGATTTTTACATGGTGCTAGGTGAAAACAAATTTCCACCATAGCCATTCAAGTAACTTCCTGACTGGAAGCTCTTTTACTCTATCAGTGATCAATAACAAATAATGCAACCATGACAACAAAATGATTACATCCTTCAACTTATCTCCGAAGGCTGAAGTTGAGATCAAGTTGGGCGACTCCAAGATATGAAGGAAATGACACTCCAAGTACTCGCTAACAGGCTCATAGAATGAGTGGAAAACTACAGAAAATTTGTAACAGACAACTTGATCTGCTCCACAACTGCTCACACAGGGTTGAATATCTTTGGTAAGGATAGGTGGGTGAACAGTCGATGCAGGCTGACTGGCCTCGGGTAATGGTTGCTCACTGACAGACTCTGAATAGGATATAAAATGCGCATTTAGCTCCTCCCTTTCTCCTTCATGTCTCTCCCAAGGATCATACTCACAATCATAATAAACATGAACCATGGGAGAGCTCTTCTCTTCGTGATCTTCGTCGGGATATTCATCACAAGTTGTTTGTTCTTGGCCAGTATCTGAAATCACTTCGTCATCATAAGCAAGGATGCCAAGAACATTTGTTTCAAGGACTGGAATATCCTCTGCATCTTCTTCGTAAGAGCAACAAGAATGCTCTGCCTCCAATTTTTCCATTCTTGTAGAAAGTGATTTTACCAGATTCATCAACTCCTCCGAGGTATACCCCTCATCCTCACTGATTTCATTAGAACCAACCATATCTTGATCATTGTCTTCATATTCCTCACAACAATTATGAAAAATAAACTCAGAGGAACAAAACTTTTGACAGTGCCTATTGAAAGCTGCATGAAACTCTCTCAGGGAGGAGATGCTAGCAGGGGGCAAGGATCGATACCACTCACGAGCATCTCCATATAATGAGAACATGAACATATTCATTAATACATTCTCATGATGTATCTCCCACTGATACATGAGTTCATGAAACTCACGAAGATGCTCGACAGGATTGTCCTCTTTACGCTCTTTAAATATGGGCAAATAATCACCCCATTCATCCATAGTAGGGACAATATTAGGAAAACCAGGAACAAAAGAAAAATTGAAGGGAGCAAGCCTTCGAGCTAAGATTTTTTCCCTTTTTAACTAGTGGAGTCACCAATCGATTCTTCAACCATGGAGTCGCTAAGTGAATGATGTGCAGAATGAATGTGTCTGGTATATTTTCACCATCAAAGACCAGATCTGATCATTGTGTTCTCCCTGGGAGCTTTAGGTGTAGCTAGAAGCAACCGCACTAAAACAGTGGTGTCACCTCAGTGGATTCACTAGGTGCAAGCAAAATCTTCAAAGGTTCTGATATCTGATGCACCTTTAGAATCATAAGTTCGTTGTCGTTCTACCCAGGGAAAGGTCTTAAATTCATTCCCTGGCAACAACGCCAGAAATGTTAGCACTAGAAGTTGCCTCCTGATTGCAAGGGAGGTAAGCCCAGTACCCATAAGTTTGTATGTCACAATGAATAAATTTAAGGGGGGTCGAATGGGTGCATACTCAAGATGATATTGCGTTAACTCAAAAAACTGGACTGGTATGCACAGGAAGATGAGGTCTTGATTCAAATTCAATCAGTAAGGTGAAGTATTTATGAGTAGGAGGAAGAATGGTAAGGAGAACGTAAATGTCTACTATGGACATCCGGTCTTCCAATAACCCAAGAAGAAAAAACTCAGAAAACAAGATCCTCTTCGATTCAGAGTTTTAGGAAACTGAATGAAGTTATAACCAAACCGAAATCAAACATACATCAAAATACAGTTACAAAAACTCGACTGGATCATCCATGCTTGATCCATTCAGTATCAGAGGCAAAAGAGACGGAAAAGAAGGCTAACTTAGATTAAATAAGAAATCTCAAATCCCATTACATAATCAAAGAACCAAAGCTTCATCAAAACTTTACAATACGGGAGCGTAGCTCAACCATCGACCATGACAAAATATCAAAATTGCATACATATACTCATAATTGCTACAACCATCAAGAGTGTGATCGGACCATTGCATTAACGTTTTAAGTTGGTGCCTACTCTGTCAGATTGTGCAGGCCTCCTCATGTCATATGTGAGCTAGGTGCAGTTATGTTCTTTACAAGAAAATATGTCCATAATTGATAGTCTTCCTTTACGACCGCTCTCTGCATGTTTTTCATTTATGGGGTGAGATGAGGTCTCAACTGCCACCTCACTTTATTAACTGCCTTTTCTCAGGATTGAAACACGGTTTAATTCCCAAGGGGCGGCCACACGCTGCTCTCAGATAGGATGCTATATAAACATGTGATTGCGGGATCGCTCAAAGGTGGTTTGGGTTCGCACCGCTTGTGAACCCGCAATCCACCATGTTTTTCCATGTATTACTTTTTCCAAACCATGACTTCAATTGTGGGAATGCTCAAGAAAATTATTGCTTGAGCACGTCGTGTCCGTGCAATGGACTATGGTCATCGATCTTGTAATATTGGGCGAGGATTTATGATCAGGGGCTCAAATCTGCCCTCTTTAGATCAATGGATCAAATATTCCATTTTTGAATCGACGGTCAAGATCTGCTTCGAGACTTTGGGATTCGACCTTTCTCATGGAGCTATACTTCGTGCAATTTTGAAATCCAGAATACCCGCGGGCCGTTAATATGGAATGCTCATGGAACCTCCACCGCTGACAAAATTCAACCTATCTGTTTGTATTTTAAGCTCGAAATGAGCTGCTCTGCATGCTGCGCTCGAACACTTCCTGTGCAAACCACGAACTTGGACAACCTGCTGCCCTTGACAACTATATGTGATAACAACCTCCACGGACACCAACGAAGGTTTTGGGTCAAACATCTAGCCGCATGAACTCCAACTCTGTATTTCACTATCGGACCTACTCGACTCATTCTAGGACCTGGGTTAGGTTTCTACTACAACCTGAACATATGATTTTCTCTTACTCAGGCTCGGACACAATCACAACATGTTTTGTAGACCGATGATTTTCTCTTACTCAAACTTTCCACGTTGATTGTATGCAACAATTGGATTGAGGATGAGCCAAGTAATATTGGTGGGGGCCAGTTGGCACCCAAAGTTTTTGGGTTCATTTTTCCCGCGTGCATAAACAAAGTTGTGTGCACTCATCCCAAGTTTTGTGCAAACCTAAAGTAATGCACAAAGAATGACAATAAGTGCGTGTTGGACTAAGTTTTGAGTTTTCACGCTAAGCTTGAAATATTCTAAGTGTGTATTGGTCCGGGTTTTTTTATAGTTGCACCGAAAATCAAGAAGATGCATGCCATAATCAAGAAAGGAATCATCGAGAAATATTCTCCAATGATTATTTACAACAACATAAGGGAACGTGGAGTTGAAAAAAGGCGAGCTGGAGAGGTAGTTAAGATTGCCTTGATTCCTGAAGGCTACATGGGTTGTAGGCAAGGGCCAGGAGCATATGAGGAAGTTTTTTTCAGTAGAACGAGTGAAGCAGAGAATAAAGAGATATATCTCTCGAGTAGAGAAAGCTATAAAAGGAAGCAATGACATCAGAAATAGAGCTATATGGTTAGATGAGATCCATTGAGTTGTTGGTATTGAGCTCACTATAAGCCTATTGTAGTGTTGTAAAGCTTTTGAATTCAATTTTGTGTATGTCATATGTCTGAAGTATTAAAAGGATGTGCATCACACACTATGTTTTATTTTATGAGAAGTTATCTAAAGAAGATATGAAGCTTTGTTATTTTCTAATATAGTCTTCTTAATGTATACTATATGTTTGTGTGAATGGAACGAAATGAATAATAAAATTGAGTCATTTATGATCTATTGTGTGTCTATCATGTGTTATTTGGATATGTGTGTGTATTGTTTTACTTGTTATCACAACAAGTCGTCGGATATGGAATGTATGAATGTCATCCCAGATGGATCCTAGGTTGCTCAATCCTCCATCCCTATCACAAGACCTTATTATCTCTATGATCCCATCTGTGTCTTGGGTGAGACCTTCCTCGACCTTGGCCAAGGAGTGATATGCTGATGCTCTAGGGTTTTTATTGGTCAACTCTGGACGAACCCTGGGTATAAACTCCTAAGTGTTAAGAAGGATGTGTGAAATCATGGAAAAAAATGACAACACATATAGACCCTGATAAATGAATGAGATTCTCGATGGACTAACAGAAGTGAAGGGGTACATTCCTTGGTTTGGGTAGGTCAAGAGGAAGAGAGATGGATGAAATTCAGGATTGTTGTAGGAGGATTCCAATGGTTTGTGGGATATCTGAGTTGTGAGAGACAACCTCTTTTGTGGACTCCTATCCCCAAATCAGGGATGAATTGCTATTGACATCTAGAACAACAAGTCTATGGTTGGGTGGAACATCCATCCCAAGCAACTGGTTGGACAGTTGTTTTCAAAGATAAGTGGTTTTATCTATTTTCTATGTTACCCTTATGAGTTTAATTATTGTGCACTTTACTCTGTGACTATGAATGATTTATATGTTGTTGTATATGATTTTATTGGTTGCATTCATGCCATTTTAGCATGTTGTAGCTACATATCGTTACAAGTATCTAAAAATGGTTAAAATGTGTGTATAAATCATAGCTAGTAAGCTACAAGAATTTAATTAGCAGAATTTTTTTGAATTTATGTGTATTTCCACAAGTAATGTTCCGCAGTTAAGTTGGGGGACATTACAATGCATCTTCACAAGAATCTCTTTTGTTGTGAAATAATGTTTAGTTGAACCATCAAGTCTAAATATATTAGGAGAATTGATCTTTTGTCTTATTTTCTTGTAAGTCTTAGAGAACCTCATCAAAAGTTGTCTTCTAGTTATGATACTTAAAGAACTTATTCAGTTTCAAGATTTTATGGGTGTCTTGAAGAGAACCTCCCATTTTTCCTTGATCATATCCTCTCAAAGGTTCCTTGGTATAAATGAGAGCCTCTTTACCTTTAACTTCCCAGCTCTACTCTGAACCATGTCACATTAAAATTTTGAACTTTGATACCACTTTGTAATGTATTCAGCCCCCTAGCTGACTCTCGTTACCACATTGTAAATTTTTTAACACCTAGTTAGAGTAATTAATGATTTTAGTTAATTAAGTAATTAAATCATTAATTTATCTAAGTCAAGTAATTATTGAAATAATTAGATTTATCATTTCTTTGTTTATTCTTTTGAATTAACAAATGCAACAACAAATGAATTGATTATTTTAATTGTTTAAGGGTAGGTATGAATTTATGACAAAATGATAAGGGGAGATGGAAGATTGATGAGGGGGAGGAGTCGATGGATGGAGGGGAGAAGAGAGGGATTTGGACTTTGAGGAGGGGATTCGAAGGGGGGAAAAGGAGAATTGGGAAGAGGAGAACTGGTTGAAAGCATTCATGGGTTTTGGCTAGTGAACTGTTGTTGTTGGGATTTTTGGCTCGGGGGCAAGGCTATCTAATTTCCTGGAGCTAGTGAGTCGGAGAGGCTTTGTTCCTAGCTGGATGGGAGGAAACAATTTCAGGAAGGAAGTTTCAGGTAGGCAGTTGCAATAGGAAAACCTTCTTCTTCAAGAAGTAATCCACAAAAATTATTGTTTTATTCTAAATTCAAGTTATGGAATTTATATGTATACTATGTGACTACTTAATTTGATTTGTTCAATCTTGTAACAAGAGAAA
>JASDQU010501925.1:30543-49579 GCA_032191745.1 Picea mariana
ATTTTGAGTCTATATCCTTAACCACTCAGACATATCAACATTGTGGGTTGCAAGCCAAAGACTCGCACACCCAAGAAAATGTAGCCGTGACTTTAAAATCCTCGTTGGAAATTTTTGTAGAGGCATCGATAAAATGTGGGTCGACTGGAAGCCTTGGTCGTGCCCTTCATGAGGCTGGCCATGGAGCCATGGTGTTCCCATGTGGTAATGAGGAACCTTTATTATCAATCTCTCCATCCCATTGCCAATCATCTTCCTCTGTAATATCTGCAACACCTGTTTGAGGTTCCCAACAACATCATAAGAATACCCATATCATTTTGATAGTACGTTGTTGTAATTGTCCAGAAATGCTCTTGACCAATAGTGTCCCAAATCTGTAATTTAATCCTCTTTCCATTCAACACCTTCACGTAGATTCCCCTAGTCTATTGTCCATTATTTGCAATGACCAGGGGCTTAAGTGTTTGAATCCCTGTGACACAAAATGTGGGGGATCGAGGATAGAAATGCAAGAAACTTCTGCTGGCTCCCAAACCTCTGGACAATGCAACATTTTCTATGAGGTTTTTGGGAGGCGACCTCAAAGCTTGTTGTAGAGAAGAGTTCGGTCGATCGGGGAGAAATGATAGGGAAGATGAGAGTTAGGTTAGGGTTTGTGAGTGGGGAGACAAGAGCCAGGTTAGGTGAGTGGGGAGCAGGAGACACATGGTCCTCATGCGAGGCTCCACGCTACCTACCCCATTCCATTTAAATTTTTATTTATTTAATTTTTATTATATCTATCTATCTATCTATCTATCTATCTATCTATCTATAATTTTATTTTTATTTATTATTACTGTATTTATTATTATATATATACCTTAATTAAATAATTTTGTTATTTCAATTATTTAAATTTTTTTTTTATAAAAATAAATAAATTTCAACTAATTAAACATACAATAAAATAAATAAATATACCTATACCTATAGATAAATCCATGTACCTATAGAAATTAACGAAAATGGAATTAAAGTTAATATAATAAAGAGGGGGTAATTACATTAATATAGTATTAACATTAGTATCATAATTAAATTACATAGACTAAGGTTAATATTATATTAATTACTTCCAAAATTTTAAGGACTTAAATGAGATTAAGGGAAGGGCTAAACATTTGATTAAATAGGTAAGATAGGGTGATTGATGAGTACCCCACAGTGCTAGCATAGCTAGAAAGGTAAGAGATTTAGTATCTTACCTAAACGAAGCTACCAAGATTAGAGGCTTTTGACCCTGACCCTTAGCCACTTACCTTATGGGAGTAATGTTTATTTACAAACAAGTATAAAGAAACTTGCGCCTAACCTCATCCTTGCAAGTTTAAGTTCGAGTAAAACCTAGAATTCCCTAACTCTTCTCTAATAAACATTTGATTTGAATGTAGGTTATGTATTCAGAATGGTTAGAACTTGGGGAAATTGAGGTCAGGGAACATCGTCACAAGGACCACCAACGTCGGTGTTGCCACCGCCATCACCTGAATCAGCTCTCATTTTGTGCTCCTTAGATGATATTAATGAGACATTAAAGGGGTTCCAATCAACAGATGTGGAAGTGGAACCCCCACCATATGGAGTGGGTAACCCTAAAGCATCGAGGGACTCATAGGGAGGGCCTCCACTAGGGGATATCACCAGAGAACTACAAAAAATCAAACTCACAAATTTTTCCAGGGGATGTTCAAGTGAATGTGTAAAGGCATGGTTGGAAGGAATGACAAGATGTTTTGCCTTTAGAGACTATGCTTCCACGTCAAAAGTGAAGATACCGATCTTTCAGTTGAGGGAAAATGCCTTGAAATGGTGGGGTAATCTGGAGATACAATTGCACCTTACTCTAGATACCGTCTCTTGGGAGCTGTTTGAAGAGCGATTGAGGAGAAAATATTTTCCGACTTATTATGAGGAACAACAAGTAGGAGCATTTCATGCTCTAATTTAGGGAAATAGAACCATGGAAGAGTATGAAATCAGGTTTATGTAGTTAGTAAAGTATGTCTCATACATGGATACTGATCAACGACAAGCATAACATTTTGTGTAGGGGTTAAACCCTAAGATAAGGGCCATGGTGCAGATGTGGAAACCATCGTCAATAGCCAAAGTAGTTGAAAGTGCTCTCTACGCAGAAGAGAATATGAGCTTAAAAGGAGGTATGAAATCAACTATTCCAAAACAACATGGATTCGTGGGGAAGGACCCTAGGACCTTCTCCAGGGGTGGAAGCTCTAGGCCACCTCCTTACGGAAATAGAGTCGCACCAAGATAAATTGCAACAAGTATTTCAATGGCAGCGAGTGCAACATTCCACTTGTCACTAGCGATGTAGAAAATTCCATGACCTTCTCGGGGTGAAATTAGTAGGGGCAGGGGTTCCAGGGGAAGGAACCCATTTCAAATACCTTCACAGGGAAGTGTACAAGTTCCACCCTGTGCTACTTGTTGGGGGTGCATAAGATCTGATTACCAGCGTGAATACCCAAAGTCACAAACATGATTTGTGCATAGAGAGGGAAAGGCCCCGATGGGAAGGGCAAGTAGTAGCCACTAGATTTATGCAGTAGTTAATAACCGCTAGGAAGAACATCAATCCACTATGGTGGAGTCGTCAGGTACACTAAATCATGTCAATTTTAAAATTTTGTTTGATTCTGGTGCTATAGATAGTTTCATTTCACCTTGTGCATTAGAAAAGTGTGGATTGGCAACCTATGAGCATGATGAATTTAAACAAGTTGTGATGGATTTGGGAGAAAAAAAAGCAGTAGGACCTAGAATCGAAAATTGTCTTGTAGACTTGGGGGTGTGTACTACTAGGTTGAAGGTTTATGCCACTACCCTAGGCATGTATGATCTAATCATCGGGATGGATTGGTTAGAAGCTCATCGAGCTTTGGTAGATTTTTTTGCGAAGAGGGTGTTTTTCATAGACGGTGAAGGAAGGCCAATAGATATCCATGGTATATGGAGGAAGGTGTCTCTATACTTTATCTCAACAATGAATGTAAGGCCTGTGCATACAGAGCCTCATAAATGTAAATATAACTATAGAAATTCTTTCTAATTTACTTCTTTATTTACTGTTCCAACATAATAATTGACAGTTTAGCAGTATAATAATGAACAACAATATTATGATGAACAAAAACATAATGAACATAATGAAAAACAATATAATTATGAACAAATAATAATGAACAACAATATAATGATGAACAACAATATAAGAAAAGGTATTTACCTCAACCTGATGTTGAATGCTAAACTTGAAGCTGATAATGTTGTTGATGATGTTTATCTTGCCCAAAACTGAGTATTAACCTCCCAAACAACTAGGAACAACCTCTCTGGCTCCCTATCTCCGGGAATCCTTACAGTTTCCTGGCTCCCGAGCCAAAAATTCCCAGTAACAACGGTGCCCCTATGAGAGTCCTCAAGCAAAAATGTAAGAAAAATTGTTGCACCCAAAACTATGGTTTCCTGCCCTCCTCCTTCTTCCTCTCCAAATTTTCTTATCTTGCCAAAAACAAAAAATATCACAATACCAAAAGATACCTCTCCCCAAGTTCTCCCTTCTCCCTTATCTTCCTCCCTCAAATCCATTTCCCCAACCGCCTTACCCACCATTAATTCCTCAACCACCTTATCCCTCCCATTAATTGGTTCAACTACCAATAATAATAATATTATAATAAAGTCTTCATAAATCTATTTTAATAATTCATTAAACTAATATTTATCATTCATGATAATTAAAGAATTAATTAGGGTTGTTACATTCAGGCCTAATAAGAGTACCATTCGGTTTAGGAAGGGGACAAAATTGTCACCTCAATTTATAGGACCATTTAAAATCCAAGAGAGAATTGGACCTGTTGCCTATTGTCTTGTACTTCCACCCCACTTGCATGAAACTCATAATGTTTTTCATGTATATGTTCTACGTCATTATGTTGCTGACGAATCTCATAAACTAAATTGGAAGGAATTGCATGTATCGGACACGGGAACCCTTATGGTAGAACCATTACGCATATTGGATCATAGGGTCTGACAGCTCAGGAACCGTCTGGTAGACCAATTTATGGTCAAGTGGGACAAGTATAGCCCAGGATCTGCTACTTGGGAGGATGTCGAGACATTACAATGAGATCATCCCTCACTTTTTTGACCACCTCATGAATATGTTTCTCGAAGGTTGGGTGTATGTAATGCCACCTTTTGACTTTGACAGCTAGGATACCTGAGGCCTAATCACCTTTATTTTCTATTCACTGTGAAACTATTAATGATACACTTGAACTTTTAAGACGTATGAACCTATGTGAATGACAATTCTATGAATGTTTAACGTTATTTGAATGATGATGAATATTATGCAATCTATTATGTGAATGCCAATTCTATGAATGTTTAACGTTATTGAATGATGATGGATATTATGCAATCTATTATGAGAATGTCAATTCTATGAATGTTTAATGTTATTTGAATTATGGGGATATTATGCGATCTATTTCTAACTTGAAAATTTTGAAATTTAAAGTTGTTGGTACATGGATACCGAATTGAGGTTATGGTTGAATGCATTTACATCATGATAATGGATAGATATGTATGAGTTTGTGTTATAGACTAATCTGCAGGTCAATGGGCTATGAAATAGCCAAAGGAAAATGATAATAAAAGTTGATGTCGTGAACACTGACTGAGAAACCTTATGGTATGAATCTTTGTATGTGAAATTATGTTGGTTAGAATGCATTGCTATGATATATGTACCAGTGCAGGTTTTTCACATGGTGAGACTGCCTAAAACTGAATATACGATGAAAAAATTCCCAACAACACAATGCCACAATATATTCCATGGTAGGGTGTGGACCCTAGTCCTATTAGGAGGGGTGGAGGCATTTCCCACTGTGTATCCTATGAAACCTGGAGTCATGGGAGGAAAGTGTTAGCTCACGCTCCACTGGATGTGTGATAATGACTGTCAGTTGCATGTTGGGGAAGCTTGGTCAAGAGAGTGATACTTCTGCTTACGAGTTGTATTTTGAGTTAGGTCAATATAGTTGATGCTCCAAGATAGTCCGGCAGAGGAAGGATAGGGATGGAAGACAGAAGTAAGTTAGAGAGGAAGGATGAATAGAAATAGTTGAGAGTGTATGGGGATTTTTCCTTATATTGGAATTTATTGTTTTCCCTTTTTGAAAAGAGAATATGTAAATATGTATATTTATAATTGCTTAACTGAACTACAATTATTTAAATGAACGTTGTTGTGCTAAATTATTATAATTGAGGGATTTTGCAAACATTTTAAATAGTTTACTATCTTTTATGAAATGAATGGTCTTGTTGATTGGATTGGATGCATACAAGAATTACTATAGGTGTGATAATTATTGTTGTTAGTACATGTGCGAGCCTTGTATGTGCTAGCTACGCATGCATTTCTTGCACATGTACACTATTATTTATAAGTTTTTTTTTTTTTTTGCTTACTGATAATGTTGTTTATTGGATATGAATGTATGAACCTTGTGTCATTTCCCTTGTATTGTAAATTACTTTAACTCAAGGATGAAGTTTCTTGAAGGGTGGGTGTATGTAACAACCCTAATTAATTCTTTAATTATCATGAATGATAAATATTAGTTTAATGAATTATTAAAATACATTTATGAAGACTTTATTATAATATTATTATTATTGGTAGTTGAACCAATTAATGGGAGGGATAAGGTGGTTGAGGAATTAATGGGGTGTAAGGTGGCTGGGGAAATGGATTAGAGGGAGGAATATAAGGGAGAAGGGAGAACTCAGGGAGAGGAATCTTTTGGTATTGTGGTATTTTAGGTTTATGGCAAGGTAAGAAAATTTGGAGAGGAAGAAGGAGGAGGGTAGGAAACAACAATTTTGGGTGCAACAAATTTTTTTCAGGACTCTCACAGGGGCACTGTTGTTGCTGGGAATTTTGGACTCAAGGGCCAGGAAACCATAAGGATTCCTAGAGATAGGGAGCCAGAGAGGTTGTTCCTAGTTAGCTGGGAGGTTAATACTTAGTTTTGGGCAGGATCAACATCATCCACAACATTATCAACTTCAAGTTCAACATTCAACATCATGTCGAGGTAAATACCTTTTCTTATATTGTTGTTCATCATTATACTGTTGTTTATTATTATTTGTTCATCATTATATTGTTGTTCATTATGTTCATTATGATTTTGTTCATCATAATATTGTTGTTCATTATTATACTACTAAATTGTCAATTATTATGCTGGAACAGTAAATAAAGAAGTAAATTAGAAATAATTTATATAGTTATATTTACATTTATGAGGCTCTGTATGCACAGGCCTTACAATGAAGGTTAAATGTTGCATGAGGCAAGGTTGTCAACTATATGTAGTGGAAGTAGTTAATGAAGGGATGTGACCCTCTATAGATCAGTATCCAATTTTGTCGGAATTTAAGGATTTTTTTTTTTCTAAAATAGTTACCAGGGTTGCCTCATGAGATGGAGCTTGATTTTACCATCGAACTAAAACCTGGTGCAAAGCCAATTTCCAAGACACTGTATAGGATGATGTCTCCATAACTTTGTGAGTTGCAGATGTAGTTGAAGTAAATGCTTGAATTAGGAATGACAAGGCCCAATGTTTCACATTGGGGTGCACCAATAGCATTTTTCAATAAGAAGGGCGGTTCTTTACGACTGTGTATAGATTAAAAGGACTTGAACTGTGCTTCAGTGAAGCATAGGAAACCAATATCACATATAAATGATCTCTTTGATCGGATGAAAGGAGAAACAATTTTCTCAAAAATTGATCTACGATCAGGGTATCACCAGTTAAGAATTATGGAATGTGATATTCCTAAAATTGCATTTCAAACTCATTTTGGGCAATACGAGTTCATTGTAGTGCCTTTTGGTTTGACCAATGTAGCAACAGTATTCATGAGCCTCATGAAAGGTGTATTCTAAAATTACTTAGATCACTTTGTACAGGTCTTTCTTGATGATACCCTCATCTATTCCAAGAATGAATGAGAACATGAGGAACACTTGTGAGTGGTGTTGTCATGCCTTAGAGAGAAAAATTTATATGGAAAGTCGTCAAAGTTCTCTTTCTTCTGGAAAGAGATTCACTATTTAGGTCATATCATTTCAGGTGAAGGAATTTCGGTGGGCCCAAAAAAGGTGAAGACCATAATGGATTGGTCAGTGTTGAGGAATGCTAATGAGGTGAGAAGCTTTATGTGGCTAGATGGTTATTATTGAAGGTTTGTGGAAGGATTCTCGAAGATTGAAAAACCCATCACCACCTTGCAGAACAAGGGGTCGGGTATGATTGGACAAATGAGTGTGATATTGCATTCATTGAGCGTAAGAGGTTACTAACCAGTGTGCCAATTATATGAATGCCTGATATGGAAAAATACTTCATAGTATGCACAGATTCCTCGAAGCAAGGATTGGAGGCCATGATAATGCAAGATGGGGGAGTGATAGTGTATGCATAAAGAAAGTTGAAGAAACATGAGGAGATATATGATACTCATGATTTAGAGTTGGAAGTTGCAATGCTAGCTCTAAAGATTTTGAGGCATTATCTAATGGGGCGAAGCTTTTAGCTCAAAACAGATCATGAAAGCTTAAATCATCTCTTCACTCAAAGGAATCTCAAAGCCATGAAGAGGTGATGGAGTGAGTTTATGAGTGAGTACAATTTTGGAATTTCATACATCAAGGGAAAGGCGAATGTGGTCGCAGATGCCCTAAGTAGGAGACCATGTATCTTCTCCTTGGTGCCTTTAAAAAATAATTTGAGGGAGTGAGTGTTTGGGAAAATTCTTGGAGATAGTTGGTATTTAAAGATTACTTCATCCCTCCAGAGTGGGAGGAATTTAGAACCAAAGTACGAAGGATATATCCTTGAAGCAGATGGATTTTTAAGATATCAAGGAAGGATGTACATCCTCAAGGGTGGGGATATTCAAAGCATCATGCTTAAGGAATCTCATAGAGAACTTTACTATGTGCATCCGGGTGTGAAGAAAATGTATGCAGACATGAAGAATCTTTTATTTTGGGTAGGCATGAAGCGTGATGTAGTCCATTTCATCACCAAGAACCTTGAGTGTCAGCAAGTGAAGGTTGATCATCGCCACCTAGTAGGTCTCCTATAACAGCATGATGTTCCTATGTCCAAGTGGGAAGTCATTTCTATGGATTTCGTTGTGGGATTTCCACTCACATCACTGAGGCATAATGCCATTCTTTTTATAGATGATAAGTTGACCAAGAGTGCTCATTTTATTCCAGTTAGAGACACTTATGATGTCACTAATGTGGCATGAATTTTTAAAAGTGAGTTCATATGTCTGCATGGGTTACCCAAGAAGATTATTCAGATAGGGACTCTCGATTCACATCTAGGTTTTGGACAAGTTTGCAGTCGGCATTAGGGACTCAATTGAACTTGAGCAACACATTTCACCCTAAAATAGATGGGGAAAATGAAATAGTAAATCAGGTTATGGAATACATTCTTAGGATGTATGTTATTGATAATCAAACCCATTCAGAGAAGTACCTATCTTTGGTAGAGTTCACCTACAATAAAATTTTCCACAACTCAATTGGAATATTGCACTATGAAGCTTTGTATGGAAGGCCAAGTAGGACATCATTGAGTTGGGAAAGGTTAGAAGACCGAGTGATAGTATGGTCAGAATTGATTCAAGAGATGGAGTAACAAATGATTCAGATTAGACAATGATTAAATGAGGCACATGATAGATATAAAAGTTATTTTGATGCACATAGGACTAACCAAATTTATAAGGTGGGAGATCATGTTTTCATTCATATAAGGCCTAATAAGAGTACCATTTGGTTTGGGAAAGGGAAAAAGTTGTCGCCTCAATTTATAGGACCATTTAAAATCCAAGAGAGAATTGGACCCATTGCCTATCGCCTTGTACTGCCATCCCACTTGCATAAAACTCATGATGTTTTTCATGTATATGTTCTACGTCATTATGTTGTTGATGAATCTCACAACTAAATTGGAAGGAATTGTAGGTGTTGGCCCTTGGTTATGGAAGGTTGTGAAGATTAATGAAAGAATCGCGAAGTGCGAACTGCGCGAAAGACAAGCTGACTGAGATTGGGTCGAAGTGACCAAAAGAGAAGAAAAGATAGAGCAAAGTAATAAAGCAAGTCATTGGATGGGGATATCGAGAAAAATAGATCAATAAGGAATATGGATCGTGGACGACTCAACAAGAAAAAAAATCCACCAATGGATGCTTTGGAGCACCTCGCAAGCAAGAAGGAAAGACAGGCTGGTGAAGCCCTGAAAACATGGGTCAAGTTGACCTAGGGTTTTGGTATTTAGGGTTTTAGACACCTAGGTTTTGGCCTAAGGTTGTCCGAGAGTCATTGTATTGTATAAATAAAGGTAAAGATGACCTGGGATGGGTTAGAGACAGAGAGAGATTATGTATGATGAGTGATTGTTGTTATTACTGAGAGAGAAATCTGTTTTGTAAGATCTTCTGCTAGGTGCGCAGGTAGGGGAGAGAGGAGAAGAGAGAGAAAGAGAAAAATATGAAAGCTCAGAGTGAAAATAGAACTGTATTCTTTCATCTAATATATTATAAAGCGTAGTTCTGTGGACGTAACCCCAGGGAGAGGGTAAACCACGTATATCCTGTTGTTGTGTGTGATTGATGTTGTGTTCTTCTGATCTCTGATATATTGTTAATGCAATATTGTGTTAGATCCGAGATATAGTTTGCATAGTAGGCTTAAGAAAGATAAAGAATCACTAGATCTGTGTGAAAGTGTTGCCCTGGATCCACTTTGCATTTCCTCTGGTTGTAGACACCTGTGTCCTGCAACCCCCTATAGCTACTTCGGGTGAGACTACATCTGCTCTACAGGTGTTTCCGAAAGGGCCAATAGTTAAGGCTTGTTGGTGCATTTTTAAAACTGAACCCTGAGTCTACCCCTGTGCCAACAAATGGTTCTATTGTCGGGATTGGGATCTTCTTGAGGGAATGTCAAGGTGGTTTCCATCGAAGACAAATATTCAGATGTGGATAGAAGAACAAGAGAAGGACTTCACCGAAGTTCAGAATAATAACCCTAATATTAGTACAAAAAACTGGCTGGGAAGGTATACCTTTACTGATATACACGAGATTTTCTTTGGAGGAATTCATAAGGAGCTATAGTGGCTAGCTAGATTAGCAGACACCTAGTTTGAGATCAGACTCAGACCGCCCGTGGTCTGGATGTCGACGCTAATCAAGAAGGTCAAGAGAATTGATAATGTTGTGTCAAGAGTAGTATATCACTGGTTTGATAGTACCATTAGAGGGTATATCATTGAGTTTTCTATTGATAGGGTAGAATCATATAGCCAAGTAGAGAGATATTTCTTTATGGGACCTAGAGGAAAATTTTTACACTTCTTGAAGTTGAATATTAAGATGCTATTGCATGAGAAGAACATCCTGAAGATACAGTAGTGGGTCAGATTGAAAAATATAATGTTCAAGAATTCAGACAATGACAACAAAATAGAGGTCAGACACACGCACAGTGGGATAACCTTCAGAGAAGTTCCTCTGGTGAACTTGTTCGAGCAGATTCATGAACCACCAGCACATGAAGAAGGGTTCTATAGTGGAGAAGAAGAAGAGTTGTTGAACGAGGAACATTCAGATTCTGCTAGGGCAGAAGAAGGGAAGACTGAAGAACCTCTCTAAGAAGAATCAGAAACTTTATGGACTACGTAGACTGTTGAAGTAAGTGCTATTATGCCCCCTTGTTTTTTTAACAACATTAAGTAACCAGAGTAACCTAAGTTATCAGAACACTCAGAGCACTGGTACAATTGGTTCAGTGCATACTTAGTCAGGAACCTTAGGAAGATCTATGGAAGATGAGATGAGGTTACCCACCTTTAGGGGAGATGGATCTGAAGATCCTGATCAACATTGGTTCTTATGTGAAGCTGTATGGAGTATTAAGAATGTCGCCGACGAAGATGTTAAGAGTGATCATTTTAGTACTACCCTCAGAGATCGCACACTGAGATGGTACATGAAGTTCATCCAAGGAATTGTCCAGCCGAAACCATTGAATGAGATCAAGACTGCGTTGATTGCAGAATTTAAGAAACCCAAGTCAGAATCGCAGTGCATCACAGAGTTGAAAGAAATTAAGCAGAAAGTAGTTGAACCTTTTTGCGAGTTTGATCAGAGGTTTAAGACCTTGGCAGGCCATTTGAGTTTTCATATTCTAGACAAACAAAATAAAGAATGGTTCATTTCTTCCCTCTTACCACACATCAGAGTCCCTCTGATGCAATAGAAGATCGCTTCACAAGCTAAGGCGATGGATATCGCTATGAAACTAGAATCAATCCCTATGGGAGAGTCCATCTCAGTTATGAGTCAAATTTTGAGTCAACTAACTAGCTTATCAATATAGGTCGAAGATATGAAGAAGGATAAGGGAAAAGATAAAAGAGAAGATATTTGGTGTATCAGATGCAAATCAGAAGGTCATGATAAGGAGCATTGTCCCCTATTTCACAAGTACTTGGCTTTAGGAGCACCGATCCCTTTGAAGTAGGTTACTCTACCTTGGTGCAAGGTATGTAGAAATAGACATCGACCTGGAGAATGCTATTACATGCAAAAATATGTCCAGACACCTACCAATATTTACTGCACATTTTGTAAATCTGTGGGGCATGATGAGAAATATTGTAGGGCTTATGACCTCTTGCATGAAAGATCAAGAGACACATATAGAATTCAAGGCGAAGTACAACAAGAAGGAAATACTACGCATTTTAACTCCCTAGGAAGAGGAAACTTCAACCCTCATGGTGGATTCAGAGGAAGAGGATGAGGAGGAGGCATGGGCCGAGGTTGAGGTCAGATAATTTGTTATAACTACACACAACCAGGTCACTTGGCAAGGGACTGCTAGAACCCTTGTACCACTTGCAGTTACTACAATTCATTTGAACATGTCATAGAAGATTGTCTTGCGGTGTTAGCCAAACTTCAGGAAAGACGAGGAGGGGACCAACAAGTACAAATAATCTCAGCAGAACCTTGCGGAGTGGATCCTATATTCGTCGTTATCACTAGAGGAGGCGATGCTATAGGAGAGGACAGGGTGACTCTAAGGAATATTACAGAAGAATTAGGAGTTAGAAGAGCTGCGGAGAAGACACAAGATTTTGATCCAAATAAAGAGAAGCGAACATTTGAAGAGGCAAGAAAAGAGTTTGGAAGAGATCAAGCTTCTTCATCAAAGTCACAACCAGAAGTGAGAGAATGTGGAATTCCCCTAGCCTTTGATCAGTTTTCTTCATCTGGAGAAGGAAAAGAGGTAAGTAGACTTATGGAATTCTTATGTATTTGCATTAATTTGATTAAGGATGAAAAATCCATACAAGAAATACAAAATTTTATCAAACAGTATGAGATAGGAAGGGTAGATCCTCTACTGAATAAAGAAGTACATCAACTATCCAAAAAGAGAAGGACAAATAAGGAACTACACCTTAATTCTCAAATTGGATATTATGATATAGATTATGTGGTCCTCAACTTAGGATCAGAGATCAATGTTATGACAAAGCAGACCTAGGCACTGATGGGAAAACCTAAGTTGATCTATTCCCCTATTAGGCTTAGGATGACTAATCAGTAGGTAGTAATCCCCTTTGCTAGGCTGGAATATGTCCCTGTGGACATCGACGGGGTAAGAATGTTTGTGGACTTCAAGGTGATTGAGATAGTTGATGATAGTTGTCCTTATCTTGCGATGTTAGGAATCGATTGGGCTTTCAACAATTCCACTATTTTTGACTTAAAGAAAAGAAGAATGACATTTGAAGGTGATGGCATTAGGGTCATTGCACCTTTGAATCTTGATGAAGGTTGAAGATACACAGAACCTATCAAAGAAGAAGACCATGCATACAAGCTAGAGAATATATATAAATTGACAACTAGACAACAGGATTACATTAATCCTATAGTAGATGGGAACTTAAGCGAGCGAAATGACAATGCATGTTCATCAAACTCAGAGGAAGCATTGGACAACTGGCATAACAAAATGTAGGAAGTATCTACACAGAGATGTGCTAGACTAACCAGGGAAGTTCGCTGGATTGGAACATAAGTAAGTAACTTTCCCACCTTTGATGGTCTAAATCATTTAGAAGCTTTCTTGTTGGAATTTGAAGAAATTGTACCAATACAAAAAAGGTTGTTTTCACTGGATGAGGCCTTGAAAGAAACTCCAGAAAGATGGCGGGGAACACACAAAAACAACATTATAGACTGGGTACAATGTCGCATTTGATGACAGCGCGATTTTCAGAACAAGTAGAAGGCTGCGAAGTTAGATACATAGGTCAAAGCTATCCAAAGGACCATGTGAAAACTTGCGAGGAGGCCTAGAGATGCACTCCTCAAGAGCAGTGGGTGCACAAATTCATTAACACGTTAGACACAACCCCTATCAATTGGTATATTCAAGTAGAACTACGCCTCACCACTGCATATTGGAAAGTCCAGTCAAACAGAGACCCTACATATTGAATCCCAAATATAAGGATAAAGTGAAGATTGAATTAGATAGAATGATGGAAGCAGGAATCATAGAACTTGTGGAGGAGTCAGAATGGATTAGTCCTATGGTGGTACAAGATAAGAAGACATGAGAGATCAAAAATTGTGTAGATCTCATAAAGATGAATGATGCTTGTTTGCATGACCCATTCCATACACCATTTATTGACAAAGTGTTAGATAATGTAAGAAGACAAGAGGTATATTCCTTTACAGATGGATTTTCAGGATACCATTAGATCAGGATTTCCAAGTAGTATCACCATAAGACCACCTTTTCCACTGAATGGGGATCCTACTAGTACATAGTGATGACATTTGGATTGAAGAATGCACCAGCCATCTTCTCTAGGGTGGTGGTCGAAGCATTCAAGGAGTTTTCACATAAATTTCTTGAAGCATATTTTGGTGATTGGACTTTTTTTTATCTTATTACAAAATCATATTGAATGTTTAAGACTAATGTTGGAAAAGTGCAGGCAATGTCAGATTTCCCTGAATATGAAGAAGTGGATCTTCTTTTCTCCCTTTGGAGTGTTGTTGGGCCATATCGTGTGTAAGCAGGGATTGCTGGTAGATCCATCTAAGATTTCCATTATTGTCGATTTACCCCCTCCTACTTCAGTCAAACAGCTGTGCACTACGCTAGAACATATTGGATACTACAAGAAGTTCATTAAGGGCTATGCACAGATTACAATGCCTATGGAGAAGCTTCTGAAGAAAAATTGCCAGTTTCAATGGACAGAAGATTGTCAGCAGAGCTTCAACACATTGAAACAAAAAAATGGTTATTGCTCCTATTCTAGTTTTCCCAGATTGGAGCAAGGAATTTCATGTGCATGTCGATGCATCTTCTATTGCACTAGGAGTAGTGTTATCACAACCAAGAGCAAGATATATTGACCACATGTTATCCTTTTCTAGCATGAATCTCTCAACAGATGAGATAAATTACACCACAACTGAGAGAGAAGGTTTATCCATGTTGTATGTGCTGCAGAAGTTTCGTCACTACTTGTTAGGAGGCCACTTCAAGATGTTCACTGATCACTCTACGTTGAAATACCTAGTCAACAAGCCAGTGTTGGGGGGAAGAATATTCATATGGCTACTGCTATTCCAGGACTATGATTTTGAGATTGTGGTCAATCCAGGGAGAATGAACAAGGGACATGACCACTTGTCTAGGTTGGAACATGGAGAGGAAACTACTAGTTTGGAAGATACACTACCTAATGCACAGTTGTTGGCCATCAGGAAGATTGATGACCACTTCCCTGAGATAGTCCAGTTCTTGTCAACAGGAATGGCACCTCACGAATACACAGTCACTTAGAAGAAACAATTGGTAGTAGGCGCTACAGTTTTTTCACTTATAGCCGGACAACTATACAAGATGGGACCTGATGAGACCCTAAGGAGATGCATTATGGAGGCAAAAAGACCACTAATTTTAGCATAATCACATGAAGGCATTGTAGGGGGACACTACGTAGGGAAAACAACAACGCAAAAGGTTCTTAGAGTTGGACTCTGGTGGACCAGTTTACACAAGGATGCTAAGCATTACCACAGAGCCTGTGATGTATGCCAACGATTTGGGAAATTGTTCAGAAGAGATGAGATTCCTTTAGCACTCCTGCTAACTTTACAAGCATTTGAGAAATGGGCCATTGATTTCGTGGGACCTATAAACCCACTAGGAAAGCGCACAGGAGAAAGGTACATAATCACTGTGACAAAGTACTTGACTAGATGGGACGAAGCAAGAGTAGTCAAGGATTGTAGCGCAACTACAACTGCGCACTTCATATTTGATGACATCATAACTAGGTTTGGATGCCCGAAGACCCTAATGAGTGATCAAGGTACGCATTTTATTAATAAAACTATTGAAGCCATGATCGGGAATTTTAATTTCATCACCATAAGATCACCCCTTACCACCTACAAGCGAATGGTACAGTTGAAGCCTTCAACAAAATCTTGGAGACAACTCTGAAAAATATTTGCAGTGTGAACAGGGATGACTGGGATTTGAGAGTACCAGCAATGCTATGGGCCTACAGAACTACTTGCAAGAAGCTAACAATGCAGACTCCCTTTAAGTTGGTGTATGGCCTAGAAGCAGTTGTCCCTATGGAATATTTGGTTCCTAGTCTCAGAATTGCAGCATTAACAGATATGGATGACACTGGTGTTGTTCGAGAGAGGATTGCGTAGTTGGTAGAACTAGAATAAGATTGATTTATTGCAGGATTCCATCAGCAGGTACAGAAGGAACGAGAAAAGGCCTATCATGATAGGCACATCAAGAAGAAATCCTTCAAGCACGAAGATCTGGTATTGGTATATGACAACAAGTTCATGAAGCATCCAGGTAAGTTTAGGACACATTGGCTTGGTCCATATGAGGTTTCTTAAGTTATAGAAGGAGGAGCTGCGCAGTTGAAAACTTTGAATGGAGAATCGAAGGAAGGTTTGGTGAATGGGAGCCAGTTGAAATTGTACTATGACAACCAGCTGCCTCGCAACGCCCTGTAGAAGCATGAGAAAATGGGTCTAGGTACCAGGTGTAGTTGAAACTAGTTACTAAACATAGAAAAGACAATCTGCACAAGGAAAGAAGAGTGGGAAAGAGCAGAAAATAGAGGCTTCCCAATGAAATCTGGAGTCGAAGTAAAGAAAAGGTTTAGACTTGAAGTGCCTCAGGACAAGTCACATGTGAGTGTTGGGGGCCCGTTGGCCCTTGGTTATGGAAGAATGTGAATATTAAGGAAAGAAGAGAGAAGTGTGAACTGCGCGGAAGACAAGCTCACTGACATTAGGTCAAAGTGACCAAAAGAGCAGAAAAGACAGAGTGAATTAAGAGAAAGCAAGTTGTTGGATGGGGGGGTCGAGGAAGACATATCAACAAGGAATATGGATCGTGGACGAATCGACAAGCGGAAAAAGCCACCAATGGATTCTTTGGAGCACCTCGCAAGCAAGAAGGAAAGACAGGCTGGCGAAGCCTTGAAAATGTAGGTCAAGTTGACCTAGGGTTTTAGACACCTAGGGTTTTGGTATTTAGGGTTTTAGACACCTAGGTTTCAGACTAAGGTTGTCTGAGAGTCATTATATTGTATAAATAAAGGTCAAGAGGACTTGGGATGGGTTAGAGACAAAGAGAGATTATGTATGATGAGTGATTGTTGTTATTACTAAGACAGAAGTCTGTGTTGTAAGATCTTCAGCTGGGTGCACAGGGAGGGGAGAGAGGAGAAGAGAGAGAAAGAGAGAGATATGCAAGCTAAGAGTGCAGATAGAACTGTATTCTTTCATCTAATATATTATAAATCACAATTTTATGGACGTAGCCCTAGGGAGAGGGTGAACCACTTATATTCTGTTGTTGTGTGTGATTGATGTTGTGCTCTTATAATCTCTGATATACTGTTAATGCAATATTGTGTTAGATCTGAGATATAGTTTGTGCAGTAGGCTTAAGAAAGATAAAGAATCACTAGATCTGTGTGAGAGTGTTTCCTTGGATCCACTCTGCATTTCCTCTGGTTGTAGACACCTGTGTCCTACAACCCCCTATAGCTACTTCAGGTGAGACTACATCTGCTCTGTAGGTATTGCCGAAAGGGCCAGTAGTTAGGGCTTGTTGGTGCACTGTTAGAATTGAACCCCAAGTCTTCTCCTGTGCCAATAATAGGTCTCAGACACGGGAACCATCATGTTTGAACCATTATGCATATTGGACCGTAGGGTCCAACAACTCAGGAACTATTTGGTAGACCAAGTTAAGGTCCAATGGGACAAGTATATCCCAGGATTTTCTACTTGGGATGATGCAGAGACCTTATGACGAGATCAAACCTCACGTTTTTTACCACCTAGGGACTATGTTTCCTGAATAATGGGTGTATGTAATGACCCATTTTGACTTAGACAACTAGAATTAATTATGGTATAGCCGTATTTTTATTTGCTTATGATTTGTGGAACACTGATTACTTGACATTTTAAATTTTGGACATATGCACCTATGTGAATGTGACTATTGTGAATGTTTATCGTTATGTGATTTATGATGGATATTATGTGACCTATTCTAGCTTAAAAATTAGAATTTGAAAGATATTGGTACATGGATACCGAGTTAATGATATGGTTGAATGCAATTACATGTTAATGGTTTATGGATATGCATGAGTATGTGTTATAACTAACCTACATATTAATGGGCTATGGAATAGAAAAGGGATGATGGTAATAAATGGTTGATGTCATGAACATCAAATGAGAAATAATATGGTATGAATATTTTCATGTTAAATTATGTTGGTTAAAATGCATTGCTATAATATGTGGGAAAGTGCAGGTTTTTGAGGTAGAGAAACTGCCTGAAACTAAATGTACAATGACAAAATCCCAACAACACATTGCCACTATATGGTCCATGATAGGGTGTTGACCCTAGTTCTATCAGGAAGGGTGGAGGCATTTCCCACCATGTATCGTTTGAAACCTAGAGTCATGGGAGGACAATGTTAGATCACGCTCCCCTAGATGTGTGATGATGATTGCCAATTTCTTGTTGTGAAGCTTGGTCAAGGTAGTTGACACTTCCACTTACGAGTTCTATCTAATGTTAGGTCAATATAGTTGACGCTCCAAGATAGTCCAACAGAGGAAGGATAGGGATGGAAGATGGAAGTAGGTTCGGTAGGCAGGATGATTAGAAGTAGTTGAGAGTGTGTGGGGTTTCTAATCTTATAGCATAAGTGTCTGATTTTCTTTTGCAAAAAAAAAATGCTTAATTGAATTACAATTACCTAGGTAAATGTCGCTTGTGTTAAATTATTATAATTGAAGGGTTATGCAATTAATGTAAAAGGTTGATTTATTCTTTATGAAGTTAATTGCATTGTTGATTGGGTTGGAAGCATACACGAACGACAATAGATGTGTTAATTATTTCCATTAGTACACGCACGAGATCTATATGTGCTAGCTATGCATACATGCCTTGTGCATGTACACTAGTATTTATGAATGTTTAAATTAATGATGTGCTTATCTGATCTAGATGTATGAATCATATTATTATTTTCCTTGTACTGTAAGTTACTATAACTTCGGGATGGAGTTTCTTGAAGGGTGGGTGTATGTAACACGATTAGATTAATTAACGAGTTTAGTTAATTAAGTAATTAAATCATTAATTTATCTAAGTCAAGTAATTATTGAAATAATTAGATTTATCATTTCTTTGTTTATTCTTTTGAATTAACAAATG
>JASDQU010501926.1:9586-29811 GCA_032191745.1 Picea mariana
CTGCAATTACCATTTTGTTTTAAAATTTCATTGAAGGAAAATTGTTTATTTAATTTGTTATGTAGTTTTGATTCCTTGCCATGAAGATATTACCCTCTTTGTTTTTGACCCTTTCAATTCTAAGCATGCCTAAGAGATTGATAGTTTTAATGAACAAAAGACCCCCACCATTTGACTTTTTTTATGGTTTTGGTTTGATCTTTGATTACATTTCTTTCACAAAACTCTTAATTTTTCGATTTTTTATTTCCCCAAATTTTGTAATCAAACCCATGATGCATGCACTCATTTTCGTTTCAATGTTTTGGCCGTAGCTCGTACAAAATGCAAAGGTGGCATACGACTTGCAGACTGCCATTATCTCTTGGGATGGCCTTGGGTTTCACAAACCTCTTCGCATGCGTTTTGGTTAAACGACTATCCCATCCTATTAGTCTTTGCACCGTTCATTGCTGGTCTCGGGGTTATGGCTCTGTTTCGTTTTCACAAACCCTATTTGTATGATGTTCTTTGATTACCCTCCCGTCCAGTATGGATCCTGTCATAAGAATTGAACCAAACGGTATCCAAACCCTGCTCTTATACGACGATGCTAGCAAGGATTTGGAAAGAAATGGCTGGCATGTTTTCATCAGGAAGTTTCAGAGTTTTAATCTTCGGGTTGCCCAAGAATTCGCCTTATCCTTTGATGGTTGTAGGGCGAAAGTTGGTGATGTGCAACTGGAGGTTACCGAGGAGTTCCTGAGTCAGGTCACAGGATTGCCAGCGAGTGGTCAGAAATGGTTTAAAAACGCAAAAGTGGAGGAAGTCCCTTGGACCCTGCTATTTACATCTCGAAAAATAACAAGTTGTGATAGAGGTATGCCAATTTCATTCCTAAAATCTCGGTGGCATGATTTACTTGCTGTGGTAAAGTAGTGGCCATACCTGGTCCCCAACATCCTTTGCCTAAACATTCGGAGAAATGGCTCCCTAAATTTGACCCAGATTCCAAGTAGATTGTTGAAGATCATATCAAAAAATTTATGCTAGCCATTAGGCTCCGTAGTGTTGAACACGAATACGTAGTGTGCAGATTGTTTCCCTACACCTTTGAAGGCAATGCCTCTACCTAGTACTTTTCCCAACAACCCCACACCATCGTGTCATGGGATAAATTCGAGTCTTGTTTCCTTGAAAAATTTGGAGACGACAAATCTCCTGAAGTCCTAGTCATGGAACTCTCTAGTTTAAAGATGAACCCCAAAGAAAAGATAAAATACTTTAATCAAAGGTTCCTAATGTTAAAAAATCGAATCTCCACGTAGTCAATGCCTGCTGAAAATCTCATCGTCGCATACTATACCAAAGCCTTACACCAAAATATAACCATCTGGGTAAAGAGGTCCAAGAAATCCACATTATTAGAAGCCTTCGAAGAGGCGAGTCAAATCGAGAAAGATATTCTTAGCCTAAAAGACAATATCTGTAACAAGGCAGAGACTACTTCAGCCTCCAAAAAGAAAATCGAGATCCTTCCTAGACCTCCCCCAAACAAAACTCAACCGGATAGTTCGGATCTAGAAATCTTACAGAAGGTCGTTCAAAAGTTGTCTAATCAGGTCATAGATTTGAGAAGATCGGCTGAAGAATCTTCTTCAAGCAAAGGGCCTTACAAACCCCCTTTTAGAAATCTTTTTCCCACAAACCGACCTAACTCAAATTCTGAAGGCCTAAATCTAGAAAGCTTATAGTTTGCTATTCAGACGATCCTAGAGGCACATGATAACTTGATTCCTCCTGAGATTCCTAAAGACGTAACCAAACAAGAGGTGGTGGAAGAGGATGAATCCTCTCCCAACATTTTCGGGCATTTTTCGGATAGCATTTTTCAAGCTAACTTCAAAACAATGCATCCTTACAATACCAGGAGCAAGACAACAAATAAATCTTCTTCTGAAATCATAACTAATGCACCTCCAAAACAGTCTAGATCAATTGAAACTAAACATAATTCAGCAGCCCCAAGTTTAGAGTATGATTTGATTGAGGATCTAAAAAAACTTAGAGCTAACATTTCTGTTACGAATTATTAAAATTCCCTTTTCTTCTACAAAAGATGCTGCAGAATATTGCAGAAAACGGAAAAAACAACAATCCGAACAGCAACAAGTTTGTTGAAAACAACCCCAAAACACCTGAAAAGGTCTCCGTCAAAACGACGTCAGAGCCTTCTGATAAAAGAGACCTTGCTGTAAAAAGTGTAACAAATGTAGATAAACTAGTTTCAGGGGCTGCGATTAAAAAACAACAAACTTCTGTTGTTAATACTCGCAGAAATGTCCCTCCCTTTTTGTTGACTTTTGAAATTTTCAATAGGAATGTACATAACTGTATGGTAGATTCGGGTGCATCATCAAACGTAATGCCTTGGTCTGTCTGTCAAAAAATTAATGCCGAAGTTCAACCGTCCAGCCTGAAAACTATCCAACTTGATCGAACTAGTGTTAAAGTAATAGGTGAATTAAAAAATGTGCTCATCAGATTATCATCTAATCCTAAAGTCCATCAAGTTATTGATATCATTGTCGTAGATATCCCATAAGTGTATGGTTTGTTTTTAAGTAGAGATTGGTAAGAACAATTACATGGCTATTTTGCAACGGATTGGTCTCACTTGTGGTTGCCCGAGAATGGAAAGCCTAACAGAATCAAGGTAAATCGTGAGCGGTATCTTAAGTTCATGGTAACGGATTTAAATGATCCCAATGAACCATTCACTGCTTCCACCAATTCACCTGAAATACAGGGGATGGATACTTTCTTCGACAATTTTATGGCTGAAACTTCTACCATTACCGACCCGGAACAATAGTCTGAAATTATGACATACACACAATCAACATCCTTCTCCCAGTGGTCACATACACCTGACGAAAATCAAATTTGGTCTCTTTATTTTGATGGATCTAAATCTAAAGAAGGAGCTGGTTCAGGGTGCATGCTCATCGATCCAGCAGGTAACAAAACTTTGATTGCTTGCCGGTTAGAATTCGAATGCACAAACAATACAGCTGAATACAAAGCACTCCTGCAAGGTCTCAGGAAAGCACTAGATTTGAAGTTCCAGAATTTGACTGTCTTTGGTGATTCAGAAATTGTGGTTAAACAGGTAAAAAATTATATTCACTGTTTATCTCCACACCTGAAAAGCTATCAGACTAAGGTATGGAATTTAATGAACAAGTTTTCTGCATTTAATATTAATTATATTCCAAGATTGAATAACTATGAGGCTGATTTGTTAGCTAATGTCACCTCAAAACTTTTTCCTGCAGAAGGCCTATCTCCGAACGCATTTTCCGTCGAGTTGTTGTTCAGACCATCCGTCCCGGACAATATTACAAATTGGAGAGTCTTCGATGACGATCAACAGATCATCAGTTTTCTCCACATGGAAGAGACTTTCCAAGGCACAGTTATCGACGAGGGTACCCACGACGAAAACCTTCGCGATTTTACGGTAATACCAGATCCAAGATCCCCAGAGTCTACATCGGATATGGTAAACTATATCCCGAAATCTGTGGTCAGATTAGAAAAAAATTATGATCTTCACGATAAATTTAGGAAATTAGTGAATTGTAAAACGAATAGTTCTTCCTTGACACATGAAAATGTAAATTTATGAAATAAATATAACCCACAGTGCATCAATTTGGGGTGGAATGTTCTGAGCAAGAAAATATGGCATTTATTAAGTTGTTTAAGGAATTCAAAGATGTCTTTACTTGGACGTATGATGACCTAAAGACCTTTGATCCTAACATCATACAACACATTATTCCCATGAAACCCCAGACCCAACCTTGTCAACAAAAGTTAAGAAAGATGCACCCAAAACTCGAACCAACAGTCAAGAAAGAATTAAACAAACTCATGAATGCTAAAATAATCTTCCGAATAAGACATACACAGTGGGTCTCTAATATTGTTCCGGTGAGGAAGAAGAGTGGTGAAATCCGACTGTGTGTCGATTTCCGAAATTTAAACCGAGCGTCTGATAAAGACAACTGGCCTGTCCCTCCCATGGAGCAAATCCTTCAACAAGTATCTGGTTCTGAAAGATTATCCTTGTTGGATGGTTTTTCAGGGTATAACCAAGTCCTTATGTCTCCTCCAAACCAGCTCAAAACTACTTTTCGTACCCCATGGGGTACCTACGCTTATTGGAAGATGCCCTTTGGGCTCATAAATGTCGGTGCCACTTTTCAAAGAGCAATGGATATCGCTTTCCGCGGCTTAATCAATCAATCTGTAGTAGTTTACCTAGATGACGTCACTGTCTTCTCAAAAAATAAAGGAGATCATCTAGCCCATCTAAGATCTGTTCTGCAGCGATGTCGTAAGTACGACATTTCTTTAAATCCTAAAAAAATTGTCTTCGCAGTAGAACAAGGTAAGCTCCTCGGATTCATTGTATCAAATGAAGGGATGATTATTGACCCTGAAAGGACCCAAGTCATCTCAAAACTGCCCCCTCCCTCTTCCAAAAATTCCATGCAGTCTTTCTTAGGTCAAATAAACTTTGTTAGGAGGTTCGTCCCCAGTTTTTCAGAAATGGTCGAACCATTACAAAATTTAATAAAAAATGATGTACAGTACCATTGGGGACCTTTGGAAAGTCAGGCTTTTGACTCAATAAAAAAGGCTATAGTAGACGCTCCTTCTCTAATGAGCCCTGACTTTTTGCGAGACTTCACCCTCTAGACGTTTGCTTCTGATCAGTCTTATGCTATTGTCCTAACCCAAAAGAATGTTGAAAACAACGAAGTCCCAATTGCCTTTATGAGCTCATCCTTCAAGGGAGCAGAACTTAATTACCCAGCAATAGATCAGCAGGCATATGCCATTTTTAAAGAGGTAAAACACTTCCGATCTTATCTACTGAAATCTAGGACGAAAATCATTGTCCCTTACCCTGCTGTCAGAAATTTGTTAGTGCAGAAAGAACTAGGTGAAAAAAGGGCAAGCTGGGTCACATCCTTATAAGAATACGACATAGAAATCACCCCAACACAAATTGTTTATGGCCAAGGTTTATGTAAGTTGGTTGTTGATTCAGCTATAGGGCAACAAAATGAAACTGATATGTTAATTCCAGATCAGCACGATCAAAATCAAATCTGTTGTGCACAAAACCTTACTAGTCCCTGGTACGACGACATCAAATTTTGTCTTATACATGGATCAGCTCCCCGTCACCTTGATCCCCCAAAAAAGGAGAGCACTAAGATTAAAATCTGCTTCTTTTCAGCTGATTAATGGTATTTTGTTTCGCCAAAATTTCGATGGAATACTTATGCGCTGTCTTGAAAAAGATGAAGCAGAAAAAGTCTTATTGGAATTACATGCAGGGGAGGCTGGTGGGCATTTTGGTGGAGACACCACCGCCCACAAAGTATTAAGAGCAGGTTATTACTGTCCTACCCTTTTCAAAGACGGTCATACCTTATGTCGCAAGTGTGTAATCTGTCAAAAAGCATCTGGACGAATACAAAAACCAACATTCCCACTGCAATCAGTTTCGGTAGACTCCCCTTTTCAGCAGTGGGGCCTCGATATTATAGGTCCAATCAATCTGACATCCTCGCAACAACATAAATACATCATAACAACCACAGATTATTTCACCAGATGGTCCGAGGCTGCCCCATTAAAAGCTATAAATACTAGCCAGGTAATATCCTTCCTGAATTCAAATATTATCACTCGTTTCAGTAGTCCTGAATGCCTAGTATTTGACAATGCTTCCTATTTTTCATCTCTTGAAATAAGTGATTTCGCTCTAGAAAAAGGAATAAAATTAAATATTCTGCCAGTTATTACCCTCAAGGCAATGGTTTGGCGGAATCAACAAATAAAAACCTGATCAAAATCATCAAGAGAACGGTCTTCGAAAACCATAAAAACTGGCATAATGCATTATTTAACGCAATCTGGGCTGATAGGGTAACTCCTAAAACTGTTGTTAGTAATTCCCTCTTTTTTCTCGTTTACGGCGGGGAAGCGATTCTTCCACCACATGTCCTTCTTCCATCTCTGTAGTTATCACAGAAGGTGCAAGAAGAAAACTGTCCTCCCTTGGAGAGTCGGATTAACGCTTTGTTGAAGTTAGAGGAAGTAAGAGCTCAAGCAAAACAAAAATTGGATCAACATCAACTCATTGTTAAAAACTGGTTTGATTCCAATTCTGCCTCTGACCGAAATTTCGAGGTAGGCGATCTTGTCCTTAAGTGGGACAAACCTCATGAGGGAAAATGAGAGCATACTAAGTTTCAAAACTTGTGGTTGGGACCATTTTTAATTGCTGAGAAACTAGGTCCCAGTTCCTTTCGCTTGCAGAATTTAGAGGGACAGCCAGACACCTTCCCGGTGAATGGCCAAGCTCTCAAAAAGTACTTTACCTGATGACGCTCCCATACACCTTTTGTAAATATCTTCTGTTTTTTTTTCCTTGCTGTTTGTTTTTCTTTTTTTTGGCTTGTTTTTGTTTTCATTTCTGCTTATCGGTCTTTCTTTTTGAAACACACATGCCTGTACCACGGACTAGCTCAGACAAAGAAAACAAAATACTTCCCCCTCGAAAATAGTTGTTAAAAGTTGTCAGAACATCAATTGTTGTATTTCTCTGAAATTGTAGCCTTGTTAAAGATGACTTTTTATTTGAAAAGTGTTTTCTCAATTTCAATCTGCAATTGAAAGTATTCATGACCATCTATAAAAATCTTTTTACGCTGTCCCTGTTCTTTAAGAGAGAAACTCAACGATGTCTCCCTGTTCTTGAAAGTCAGTTTTATCAATGAACTATTTTTGGATCTTGATGAAGGACAACACAAAAATATTTAAGGTCTGTGACATATCAAGATGTGTTAAAAACTGGAATTTTCAGCGTCACCCCGCTCTATTGAATATTTTAAAAACTATAATATGAATAAACTCTCAGAGAGCTATGGGAAGTGTTTGTAAACCCGTCGGGACACTGAACAGGTCTGTTGGCAGCGGGTAAATGCATGCATGACGCCAAGATAACTTCGTCAGGGTACTGAACAGGCTCGCTGGCAGCAAAGCAATGTCAGGTAAAAGAAAATTCTCAGATATGAATTTCGTTTTGGCCCTAAGCATCCTTCGTTCTGATCTGAAATTTCTTGACAGGATATAGACGTCAGAGTGGGTTAATTGACATCCCTGTCGAGGCTATGAACGCCTGCTGGCAGCAATGGCTCTGCCAACAGTATTAAAGATTTTAACTTAACATTGTGACTTTCTTTTCCCAAGCTTGTCACCAGTTTTCGTTTCTTTAAAAATAAAAGTTATCTGAAACTGGACTACATTATGATTATTTGAGATGTTCAAATGACTTTTCGGTTGTTCTTCGATTTGAAGTTTTTCAGATTTTTCTAACTTGAACTCGTTCGTGTAACAGAGATAACTGCTTCTCCCAGCATGTCACCATTGTTGGCAGCAATAATATAATTGTTATTTTTATTAAATAATCTACAAAGATGCCTACACAGGGTCATGAAATTTCATTACTCTTCATGAACAGTTTCTGAAACCACAATTGTAAATCGTCGCTTTTTACCTATTGTCTATTCATGCTTCATTTTCATGACTGAAAGCATGAAACTTGCGACTGCAATTACCATTTTGTTTTAAAGTTTCATTGAAGGCAAATTTTTTATTTAATTTGTTATGGAGTTTTGATTCCTTGCCGTGAAGATATTACCCTCTTTGTTTTCAACCCTTTCAATTCTAAGCATGCCTAAGAGATTGATAGTTTTAATGAACAAAAGACCTCACCATTTGATTTTTTGAATGGTTTTGGTTTGATTTTTTATTACATTTCTTTCACAAAACTCTTCATTTTTTTATTTTTGATTTCCCCAAAATTTGTAATCAAACCCATGGTGCATGCACTCATTTTTGTTTCAATGTTTTGGTCCTATCTCATACAAAATGCAAAGGTGGCATACGACTTGCAGACTGCCATTATCTCTTGGGATGGCCTCGGGTTTCACAAACCTCTTCGCACGCGTTTTGGTTAAACGACTATCCCATCGTATTAGTCTTTGCACTGTTCATTGTTGGGCTCGGGGTTATGGCTATGTTTCATTTTCACAAACCCTACCTGTATGTTGTGCTTTGATTACCCTCCCATCCAGTATGGCTCCTGTTGTAAGAATTGAACCAAACGATATCCAAACCCTGCTCTCATACGACAATTCTAGGGAGGATTTGGAAAGAAATGGCTGGCATGTTTTCATCAGGAAGTTTCAAGGTTTTAATCTTTGGGTTGCCCAAGAATTCGCCTTATCCTTTGATGGTTGTAGGGCGAAAGTTGGTGATGTGCAACTGGAGGTTACCGAGGAGTTCCTGAGTCAAGCCACAGGATTGCCAACGAATGGTCAGAAATGGTTTAAAAACGCAAAAGTGGAGGAAGTCCCTTGGACCCTGCTCTTTACATCTCGGAAAATAACAAGCTGTGATAGAGGTATGCCAATTTCATTCCTAAAAGCTTGGTGGCATGATTTACTCACTGTGGTAAAGCAATTTGTTACATGTGAGGGACGGTTCGGGCTTGTATTTTTGTATTATTTACTCCTGCTTATGAGTTTTATGGGTTTCCCTTTGAACATGCCATATTACTTACTTAAAAGTCTATATAAAATGGGGAAAAGATAAAAGAAACGGAGGTCAGACTCTAGTCTTTTTCATCACAGCCTGATTAAAATAATCCTCATACATCAGTTAAAGTCGCAAAAAGACTGTTGGGATTCGTTTATAACATGAAATGGTTATGGTAACCCTGAATTGGGGGAAGTAGATAAACTCATCGTTGAGGAAACCCTTGTCCACCTGACGACATCTCTTTCACCTCCCCAGACTTGTGCCTCTTCCCCTAACAACGAACCCTTGATCTATCCTAAGGTCATTCAACAGGCTAGTCAACATATTACACATCCAAAGGACTATGTTAAAATTGTAAGGAAACCTACAGGAAAGAAGTTTAAAAGTAATGTTGATGTCAAATTCAAAAACAAAAGAGTTGGCAGGCTAATTTCTCGAAGTCTTCAAAATAAGACAAACTGTCATGCAGATGCGATCAACATGATTGAGGTTAACGAAAGCTCGGACTCTGAAATTGACAAATTCCTTGCAAAGGAAGACCCTGTGTCATTCGGGCCACACCCTGACTGGCCCTATAACTTTGTCGATAATTTGCCTCCTTGTTTGAAAGACAATCCAGAGTTTCCTGGTGTCCAGCTCTGCAATAAATCTACTATCCATATGGAGGGTTCTTCGATCCATAATCTTTTTCGTTCTGATGCAAACGCCACACAGTCACAGTGCGATGTCTGTCTATCATGGATCGACAGATACTATACTGATGTCCCATTTCTACAGTCACGGGTTAAGTTTTTAAAAGACCAGGTTGATGTTTTAACAAACGAAAACCATAGGCTTGAATCTATCATCCAAGGGAAGGAGAAGCATATGAAAACCACAAGTCATGTGATATTTAAAAACGTAGAGGCAACTATAGCCATCATTAACTCCAAAGTTTCATGATTCGATTTGATTTCATGATTAGAGGTATGATTTTTTTTAATTTAACAGCATGATTGTTGTCACTCTTAAGTTGGATTATTTGGTTTGTTGAATAAACTATTTTTATTATTAAATTAGCATGTTTTATTTATTGAATAAAATGAGATTTCATTTACTATTATAACTAGCTATAGAATCGCAAGATTCTGTAGCCAGTTAAAAAAATTCGAATTGTCTAAATTAATGACAGAAAACATATCTGAAATCTTCCTATTTTCTTTTGCTTTCAGGATAATTCAGGGGTCCATGATTTCAGAGTTGATCTGAGGCACTTTTAAGATCTCCCAGTCATATCTATGATGTATTTTGAATAAACATAAATAGACTGTTGTTAGTTTTTGGATATTTAGTAAAATCAGGGTGGTTGCATCCCCCTTTATTTTTGAAACAAATTTGATCTCAGGAACAGAAACAATTATGTTTCTTGAGACCTTTATAAACCTATCATTTTGTAAACAGTGGATCATCTTGGCCTGGGGCTAGAGTATGGATATTTGCACACAGACTTGAATGGGACATAATACATATTACAACTTTAGCTTTTGTGTATTATGTTTTAGTTTAAGTTCTGCTTATCTCGATATGATAATAGATGATGATAGCTTTTTGTCTTCATAATTTATTGTGATTTGAGATAATTCTTTTCATATGTTGTCCATATCTCACGTTTCAGATATAATATAGTGTGATCATTAATTCGATACAAATCTGAGATTTATCTCTTATTTCCTATTGAATGTTTAACTACAAATTCTTACAAAAAGATTTATATCATTGTAGTCACTTGTAAATCATAAGATCACTGTAATTGTGTTCGTTATATGTTCTATTATCAAAACTCAATCTCCAGCATATTGTTTCGCATTTGTTCAAAGCAACCTTAAGATTCGTTGCAGGTTTACTTCTCAAATAAGGTAACTGGATATTGGCTATTGTACAGACGTTGGATGCATTAACAGGTTAGTCTGTTATTTTATTTCATTTGCTTGCTGACTATAGAAGTTTTTTATATATAGAACGATTTCCACTATCTATAATTTTTTGTTCAATTAAGTAGTTTAATATTTGATTTTATGAACGTATACATCCAAGAAAACAAATCAAAAAATTAAATAGTATTTTCGCTTTCTTTATTACTGTTGTTAAAGGAACCAATTTACATTCGATTTTTATGAGTTTAGATTAAAACTTGTGATTTGCACAGATTGTATATAGAACTATTATACATATATTATTTAAATAAACTGTACATACATATATTTATATGTACATATATATTTTAGTGATTGTTATTTAGTAAGTTATTGTATTTCCTTTAGTTATTTTTTACTTTCTTTAGAACTTAGATCGGCCAACGGAGCCGCTAAACCCGTCGGAGTGAATTAATCCAAACGACTTGGGTTAATTAGACAACCCCAGACCGGATTCACTCTTCCAATTGACGAGCGGTCAATTTCGCCCGTCAACAGGTTGTTGGGTGGTTTCTTATTCTTCTTCTCCCTGGATGACTACCAAAGGTCTCTACCTATCTAGAACTTTTCCCGATCTTAGCTGAATTTCCTGTAATGGAATAGGAGTAATGACATATGTCGCGAAGGCCTGCATCTCAACATTGTTAAGAGGTTGAGGGGGCTTATTATTGGGATTCGACACTGGCTGTGCCAGTAATAGTGTTGGTTTTGGGGAGCTTGCATTTTGAAATTGTAGCGGTTGTTGTTGCGGGATAGGAGGTAAAGGTGGTGGAACAAAACCTGGCAGAAGCTGCGGAGTGTTTGATGAGAAATGAAGATAAGGATGGTTGTACAGAGGGATAGGTGGAGCTTGAGGGTTTCCTTGGTTGTGTCCTCCCCTCCATCCTTGAATCCAAGGATGTTGGTACTGAGTAGACCAGTTTTGCCAACCTGGTGAGTTCCACTGTTGTTGTTGATAATGGGGTGGAACTTGAGACTATAGATCTGGGTATGTGGGTTGATTCCTAGGCTACCATGGCCTCCTAGGTGCATAAGAAGACTCCCCGGGATCTCTACTCCTATAGATGGCTAATAAACCGGGCAAGGATGGACATTTCTTAGTTGAATGGTCTTCTATACAGAAGCCACAAAATGAAATGTTATCTAATGGTCATTCCCTTGAGGAATGCTTCCTACTGCATCTTGGGCAATATATGCTCATAGCTGCATTTTCCTCCTCCTGTTTCTTTTTGAGTTTAAGGGTATCCAGCTGGGAACCTATTGTGCTTAAGATGTTTGTCTTGAAGTTTTCTAGAAGGTTCCCTATCTCTGCTCTTGTAATACCACCTGAACTAATTGGTTTTAAGCTTCTATTGTAAGGGTCTCAAACATTCTTTCATGTTTTGGCTCTACTCCTTGAGTAGTTTTTACACATTTCACATATTTCAGCAAATGGTTTGTGAGAAATATCACCTGATGCCATCAGATTAAGCATCTCTAAATATTCTTCTAAAATTCCCTTAAGGAAAAGAGCCCTAATTGCATCCTCTGGGAGGTCATGGTATTTTGACTTCTGGGATATAACCAAATCTTTCCATATAGTCTTCAAGGGTCTCGTCTTCTAACTATTGGACTTTAAAGATGTCATTACGAGACTCTTTGGTCCTGCAGTAGTCTTGGTACTTATTAAGAAAGATGTATTTCATGGATTCCCAAGACCTAATACTGGATTCTCCCAACCCCATGAACCATCTTAATGCAGAGTCTTTGAGGGTGGCAGGAAAGAGTTTTAATTTCTGGGCATCTTGCACATAGTTGTAGCTCATGCACAAGATATCAAATTCAAATAGGAAGGTGTCTGGATCTTCACTGCTTTTACCATAAAAGGTAGGCAGCGCCAAGAGAGGAATATTCTTCATGTTGACATTTGGAGTGGTGTCTAAAATCGAAAATTCGAAGGTAGTTTTGGTTTGGTTTCCAGTTTCTTCTTCCTCCCCGTGTCTTACATTGTTATGGTCCTCTTGATCACCCATATTGGCTTGGTTTCCAAAAAGAGAGTACCTAAGTGGTTTTATCTTTGAAGAGAACAAAGTTTCTCTTTGATGAAAAGGTCTTCCTACTGATTGGATGTATGGGACTCTACTCGAGCCGATTGAGATTATCAGTGCCAAAGTTTCAGTGTCAATTTGAGAGATAATTGTATTGGCTAAGCTACCAAACAAAAGATTCACCTGTTCAGGGTCTATGAAGTCTTCAAAATTAGGATTCCCTGTAGGTGGTGTAAAAGCAAAGGTTTTATTGTTTGGTTTTATGGAAGACTTGAGTGGTCTTGCCTCCTATCCTAATATGATTGATGCTTCAATTTCTTGTTCTATAGTGCTCCCTGTGTTAGTCTTCTCAGAGACTATTTTATCTCTTTGGGTTGAGCTACTCCTGTTTTTTGGTATCGGTCTGCGGATTTTATAAGTAGAATGTCCCCTCCCCCAAAGAGATCGGAAGGAACCTTGGTTGAAAGGTCTGATTTTGATTTAATGTATCTACCTTGTGGGTCTCTAGGCCTATTCATGAAAGAAAGAAAAAACAAAAAGAAAAAGCTACCATTTAATTCCTAGGTCTATTCATGAAAGCAAAAAAAAGAAAAACTACTATTGGGTTTGGGGGAACCTACTATAGCAGATGCGCAGGTTCTTACCTTTCGTCTTAAAGTTCCCCCACCACCAAACTAATGATAAGGTCTAAGGATGATCTAATTCCTAATTACTTCTTACCTTAAGACAACTCCCTGGCAACGACGCCAAAATGTTACGTGATTTATATGTACTAAAAAGACACTAAGCTACCCTCAATTAAATTGTCAACCGGGGTAAGTAAACTTAGAGTTGTAGAAAAATATATGCCAAAGGTAAAAGGTTGGTAGGAGTATGGTCTAACTAAGGAAAACAACTATCTAAGGCTAATCTACTCAAGCAAACCTATCTAATGAGCAAACCCTACTAAGCAACTTGAAACTAGGTAACCTAATTACTTTTGGGCCAAGGATTGATGGATAGTTCCTAAGAAAGCAAGTAAAACCCTATGTAAAGCAAACTAGTTTAACGATAAGAAAAAGCAAACTACTAAGCATAATAAGCAAATGACAAAAGCAAACATCTTTAACTTGCCAACCTACATTCAATGAGCAACTACCCTATGAAAGCTAATAAATAAGCAAGTAAGCAAAAACACCTATCTAACCTATTAAAGCAAATAGACAAGTAAGCAAAAACACCTAACTAACCTACTAAAGCAAAAGGCAAGTAAGCAAAGACAACTATCTATCCTACTAAAGAAAAAGACAAGTAAGCAAAGACAACTAACTACTGCAAGCAAAAATTCTCATTGAACAACTATCTAGCCTAAGAGGCAAGTGGACTAAATGCCTAATGCAAAACTATTTCTAATGTGTGAAAGGATATCTAAATACTCGATGCAATGCATGAAAGAAAATATATTCTATTGAAAGCAAGAAAGACTACCAACTAAACTTATGAAAACAAGAAACTATCTCTTCTAATCTACGAAAGCAAGAAACTATCTTTAATCTATGAAACACTCAAATGTAATGCTGGTGGTTATGTGAATGCCTTCGGTGGTGACGGGTGATATCTCGATGATACTTGACAACAAAGGACAGTTCTAATGGTATAAGCTCAATACTAATTTCAATGGAAAAATGAAAGGTGTGAAGTAAACAGTCCAATGAAAACTTAGCCATGATAAAAGTAATGTTAAATACCCTGCATATTCATGTATAAACCATCAACAATATAATGCGATTATCATTATTTAACTAAGAAATTTAATTGCATTTTAATCTATGAAAGGAAATTGCGTAAAGGAAAACTATGCTATGTCTATTCTAATCATTCAAACTATGATGAATTAAAAACATAAATTAAACTATGATATCAAGAAGTAAATTGACAATTACATTAACCAATAATGAAGCAAATGAAATCTATCTAAAATTGAAGTAAGCAAACTATAACTAAGAACGAGAATTAGATATATCCATCCATCAACATCCCTATCAAAGAAAACCCAAATTAAAACTATGTTCTGTTCTAATTAAAAATCTATTCTAAACTTGACTGTAAAATTGTAAAAGAAAGCAAGATTTAACATTTAACTGCATATGAGGGTTAGTAAAGAGAGAGAGACTTTCTAATTGCACACAGAATTAGTAAAGAGACTTGCAAGCCTGTTCCTAGTCTATCAAATCAACACATACTATCACATATCATCATCTAAACTGCAAAAGAGAAGTAAAACAATGAGCTACAACAAACTAATTAATTAAATAAAAACATGTACATACAGGAAATAAGAAAGAGCAATTTATATTACGAAATGTGTAAATAAACATAAGAACAATCACCAGACTGCTGGTGGCCCCCCAACAAGTCGTGGCTACCTTCTACAAGCACACCATGAACTTCAACAGGCTGAATTCACCATGAAAGTTAAAAATGCAGTTCTGGCACTGTTCTGGCAATGTGAAAAATAAAAAACAGAGTACAACAAGTTTATCTCTAATTTGATGGCTCTTCTACTTGCTTAACAATCTAATGACCATCCTGGTAGTATTTATAGGTTTACAAACCAAGTGGTTGACCACAGGAGGGTTGAACCACCTCTAAATTCGGAAAAATACAATAAATACGACCATAACTAACAAAACGGAGGAAGCCAATAATCACCCTCTTTGGACAACTGAAATCGAGTTGTCTTGAGCTTAGTAGTTGGAGGGGGCGATGATAAACAAAACCCACGTGCTCGATTTGTCCATCACTAGCCGCCAATACCATAACCGCTAACTCGCCTTGCATTTTTGTGCAATACTGGGTGCTGGAACAAGTGTCGGATCGGGTACCGGAACGAGTGCTGGATCAAGAAACATGGTGCGTTTTACCCTGTAATAGCAGAAAAACATGAATCAACTCTTGGAAGCATAAAAACATGATAAATTAAACCTGATTTAATCATAAAACACGAATTACATGTACCTTATGCCGATTATACCATTTTATCATAAAACTCTTCAAAAAGCTCCTTTGAAAGATGAAAAATGCATATGTACATATGGAAAAAAGTGTATAATAACGTCATGAAAATGATCATATCTTGGGCCCAACAGGGTTGCCCCTCATTTCATGGGAAGAAGAGGCCGAAGGCCCAGAGGGGAGATGGCTGGAAAGAAATAAAATCCTAATTATGAACCTTCCAAATGCTTGCCCAAAGAGGTCTTGAGAGCAGTGAAATGTTTCTCCTAAAAAATCAAAGACTTGCAAAATCAAACACATAACGTAAATGTCCCACTTCATCGAGGGATTTACACAAAGTGTGTTACAAGCTAGACTATACCCCCATGGCACTATGTCTACTTCTCCCTTCAAGTGACACTTTGGTACTGCCCCCCAAACTAATCGATTCACCCTAGGGAGTATCTAGTGTTTGGACCTTAATTAATTAATGGCAATGAATGGGATTGGAAAAATGATGCATTGAAAACAAAGGTGCAACACACCCTCTATAAAGGCACCCATAAATGAGACACTACGATCCCTTGTATGTCATAAACCCCATGCCCAAGAGTCTTACCCCCATCCATATCATCTTTTCCACATGTTTTAGAAAGGGGTTCCACTTGGGAAGCACTCCTTGACCTAAGGGGCGATTCACCCAATAGATCACCTTGTTAACCCTCCCATTCCCAAACTTTGCAAGTTACATAAGGTCCTTGAGCACTTGTTTATTTTGATGAGGTGGTTTTTTATGCACATGCATAGGTGACTCTTTTATTGACTTGATTTACTCATCATGATGCATTTGACTTGATTGAGGGATTTACACAAAGTGCGTTACAAGCTAGACTATACCCCCATGGCACTATGTCTACTTCTCCCTTCAAATGACACTTTGCTACCGCCCCCCAAGCTAATCGATTCACCCTAGGGAGTACCTAGTGTTTGGACCTTAATTAATTAATGACAATGAATGGGCTTGGAAAAGGGATGCATTGAAAACAAAGGTGCAACACACCCTCTACAAAGGCACCCATAAATGAGACACTATGATCGCTTGTATGTCATGAACCCCATACCCAAGAGTCTTGCCCCCATACCTATCATCTTTTCCACATGTCTTAGAAATGGGTTCCACTCGAGAAGCACTCCTTGACCTAAGGGATGATTCACCCAATAGGTCACCTTGTCAACCCTCCCATACCCAAACTTTGCAAGCTGCATAGGGTCTTTGAGCACTTGTTTATTTTGATGAGGTGGTTTTTGATGCACATGCTTAGGTGGATTTTTTATTGACTTGATTTACTTATCATGATGCATTTGACTTGAAATCCTTGGAGGGTGTATTCATTGTCTTTGAAGGACCTTTGTTTGGTGGACAAATTTGGAAGAACAAGCCTAGCTTGGGCTTCCTTGGGGCTTGAAGCCCACATGTTGGATACCGTGGCTCGTACTCCGGATGATGACGACAACCTTTGGAGGCTTGAGAGATACCTTGGAGGACCTCACCCATGCCCCTACTTGCCCAACGCTTTGCCTTTGGAGGCCAAAACGTCACAATTTGAGGGCTTGATGTCATGCATGGGTTAGGGTTTGGTGGTGATGAGGACACATGACATCGCTTGATGAGGAAGAATGCCTTGACTTGGTGGAGAGGGCCCTAGAACCTTGGAAGAATGCCTTTGGAGGCCCAACGTTTCATCTCCAACCTCAATGACTTGCCAAAGATGCCAAAACGTTGCCCTAAAGGGGTGACAACATGCTTTTTCTAGGGTCTCTATTGTGCAAAATCAAATTTTAAATTGTAAAGGGGAAAAGAAAGGGTTGTTGTCCCCTTACTTTGTGGTTTACCCTAAGTTTTATGGACAAACTCTTATTAGAGGTTTTTGTATAAATAGAGGTCATTTCTATCTCATTATATCATAGCTCTCCCATCTTAGAGAGGATTCTTGGCTGAAATTTGTGCCCTACTTGGGAATTTTTACATATCCCTCTTGCTACTATGTCTTGCTATGGTTTTCTTTGGCTATTAGATGAAGAAATAAGGCGCTATCTCTCTTGGAGGCTATTTCTTGCTTTTATGGTGAATTTTCTTGGTTAAAAGGAGTTTATCATGTTAATGCTTGGACTAGGTAAGGAATCTTTTATGTTATTGCTTCTTTTATTGGTCACAAGGTTAATTCGCTAAGCTTTTGGAGAGTGTAAGTTCATACAACCCCACTAATCCCATCATAATTATCTTAGAATAATTTGTTGCACAAAGGAATACTAGGAGGAGTAAAAGGGTTTACACCCTCCTAGGGTTTTCCATAGCTAGTTTCACTTAACTTGGGGAGTAAAAGGGCTTACATCCCCAAGGAGGTAGCACACCTAGCTCTTTCATTTTTAAAGACTCCATAACCCAATAGTTAAAGGCACTAATCTCCTTGCATTGAAGAAACAAAATCATTGTATTGGGATACGTGAAAACACGAGATATTGTAATTGTCTAAGTTGTAAAATTTTCCTTATGCTTTAAGCTTGCTTAAGCCACTAGGGTATTTTGATTGTTCAAGGATATCTTGCTGTTGTTACAAACTTATGCTACATTCAATAGGCTGCTGCAAACTCTCTTTTTCAAGCTTAATTTCTCACTCTTTTATCGTTGAAAACAGTTGGCAAGTTGTTATTGTTTATCTACTTGATATTGGCTATTGTTGGGCAAGTTGTTGGCTAGTTTTGTAGGGTAAAAGTTGTTGCTGTAGAAAATATATCTGACTGCTCTGGAAAATCTCTGAAAACATTTCTTTGTAGCCCTGATTCTTCATCGAAGTTTGTGCCAAAGTATTGGAAAGTTATTTATTGGTTCAATGCTTCATTATCCGATAGTTGTTTGATAGTTTTGATGGTTATTTCTGTAGTAAATGATTGATTCCACTGCTGATATATATACTTGTATACTGCTGTAATTTAGGACAACAAGCTTCACTTGCTTGTCCCTCTGACATTTAGGCTTGTATCTTGGTTTTTTGTCTAGTATTGGGCATGTGTAACACTCTAATGGAGGTACCCAAGGCTTTGGCAACCATTCTCCATCCTCGAGACTCGTTATCAAGTATTTTGTAATTTAGTATATTGACCTATAGGGGCTCCACTTCTAAACTCACTTTCCGTTTCATTTCTCCCTAGGGTCACTCGAGACTCCCCCTTGTGTTGGAGTCTTCCTTCACAAAAGCGAGGGAGATTTTATTTGAGGTGATAGAGAGTAAGCTCTCCCACCGTTATTGCCATCCAATGGATTGGGTCGAGCTTTGCCCAACCTACAGTTTACATGATAACATGAAACAACTTGAAGTTAAAAATAACACAAAAGGCATGACATTGAAATTCTTAATGTGTTAGATTAAGGGAAGATGCTATTATATCAACTCATAAAAATCAACATTTGAATTAAAAGCTTTCATTGCCCATAATACTTTTTAAACTAACTCTATTTCACTATACAACACTATAATCTTGTAACACTTCCCTCTTATTGCCAAAATCCTATAAGATAAAAAGTTGTCATTCATGTGAAATTTTGGTTGAATTTTTAAAGTGGGTTTCACCATACATCAAATTTAGATTATAATAAAATTATAACGATACTTGTTTTTTTTCCAAATTCTTATCTAATTTAAAAAAAAATCTATATATTATTAAATTAACATACTTCTATAATATTCATATATGTACGTTATTCAATTTATTATTTATTAAAAAATATTAATTTACAAAGAAATCTCACCACACGGATAAATAGCTAATATATATAAGTTATTCAATTTATTAAATAACAATAATATCGAAAGAAATCTAACCACACCGATCAATAACTAGTAATTGCAAAACAAGTCAATCACATAGCTACTCGCAACGACAATAAGTCAATGAAGATCAGAGTCTCCGTTGAATTATATAACCCAACAACACTTTTTAAACTTGTGCTTCTCCGACGTTCTCATCATCTAACCGCCAACGATCACCCGGATCCAAATTCCACACGCCCCATTCAATTAACAGAGCAAAAAATTTCATTTGGGTGCAGAGGAATTGGAATCAATGGGTCGCCAGAGATCTTCATCGTCCTCATGGCGATGCTTTCAGGTTTCCTTTTATTTGAGGAGACCGCGGCGCTTGGCATTCATAGGCATTCTCCTCCTATGCTCCACCTTCGTTCTATGGGACCGTCTCACTGTCGCCCGAGAGCACGAGGTAAGCGCCTCGGTCCCTGTTGCCTCCAATATAATTTTGAGTTTTATGGCACTTCGTTTTATTTTTGCAAGCTCAATAGCAATTTAATTACCTCATTGAATGACAACATGGATCCGATTTTCTTTGAGTTCAACACCCAAATAAAAGTAGCTACAGCATGAACTGTTTCCCAGTCAACTGGCTCAACAGAACCCTTATTGGGTAATTTGCTATTGGTGTTTGGATGTACAGTATTGTAAAGTGGAATAGCGTCCAATAGGCTTATCTCCAATCCAATTGTCTAATAAAATCTCCTTCTGGATTGTTCTTGTTATTGATATCGTCGGAA
>JASDQU010501926.1:94998-114811 GCA_032191745.1 Picea mariana
CGCAATGGTGGAAGTCAAACATGAACTGACCACCCAGCTTGAATCTATCTTTGCATCACTTTGCACCAAACTCAAGATCCCTACCGATGACTCTTTTCCTGATGCACATAAAAAGACTGAAGGTGAAACTTCTTCCCATTCCTTTCAACCCCATCACTTTCAAAGGGACATACGCCTTCTACGGGTGGATGTAACCAAATTTGATGGCTTGGACCCCACTGGTTGGGTCACCCAAATGGAGCATTATTTCTCTCTCTACAACATTACAGATGACTTGGCCAAACTCCGGTATGGTTTTCTCCATCTAGATCAAGAACGCTGGCAATGGTGGCAATGGCGAAAAACTTCCCATCAAGGGTATATTGCTTGGACCCAAATTGTTGCTGATCTTTATGAATGCTTTGACACTGACACCAACCATTTGAGTTGTTTGACAAAATTGAAGCAATCAGGCATAGTAGAAGACTTCATAGCTGCATTTGAGCGTCTGGCTTTTCGAACAGAGGGCATGACTGATGCTTTCTTTCGAGAGTGTTTTATCAGTGGCCTCAAGGAGGAGATTTGGGCCCATGCCCTCATGGCTCAACCTATGACTTGGGTGGAGGCTACCAAAAAAGCTAAAGAAGCACAACAAATTGTTTCCTCTCAAAATCGTAAGCCTTCCTTTATCCCTCGCCCTAAACCAGTAAACCCCACTACTCCCTCCGCCCCATTAAAAATCCAAAAATTGACCAGGGCTGAAATGGAAAAATGCCAACTCAAAGGCCTCTATTATAATCGTGATGACAAATATTTCCCAGGCCACAAATGTAAGGAACAAAAGCTCTTTATGGCCATCTCTGAGGATATTCAGGGAGAAGATGTTGACACTCCCCCTGTGCCCGAGTCACCAGAAATCTCTGACATACACCCTCCCTTTGACCCTCTTGAAGTGGAACCAATCATTTCCCTCAATGCTCTCACCGGCTTCTCTGCCCCCCAAACCCTCAAGTTAATTGGTTACATCAAGCACCGAAAGGTCATCATTCTGGTTGATAGTGGCAGCACCCACAATTTTATTCATCGCCGCATTGCCCAAGAAACCCATTGCTACATCCATGCTGTCAAAAATTTCCAAATCATGATTGCCAATGGTGGGTCTATGAAATGTGGCAGGCGCTGTGAAAATGTGCATATCCAAATAGGTGACTACCACCTCAAATCCCATATGTTTGCTATTGAAATGGGCGGTTGCGACATTGTGTTGGGTGCAGACTGGCTAAGGACTTTGGGTCCCATTCTCATGGATTTTCAAAAATTAACCATGCAATTCGACCAAGGAGGCCACCAATATAAATTTCAAGGCATCATTTCTGGTTCACCTGAGGTCATCAGTTCTCATCGCATGGAAAAACTACTCAAAAAAGGTCATTCGGGTGTCATTGTCCAACTCCATGCCATACAGGCCATAGAGACCCCACCAGTGCCCCAAGACCTCCAAACCCTCCTTTCTAAACATCAAATAGTATTTTCCACTCCCCAAGGACTCTCTCCTTCCCGCGGTGTCTAGATCATTCCATTTCCTTTGTCCCAGGAAGCCTTCCCCCCAATATACATCCATATTGGCACCCCTTTGCACAAAAAAATGAAATTGAAAAAATGGTCCAGGAACTCCTTCTTGCCGGAGTCATCCATCCTAGTATGAGCCCTTACTCCTCTCTGGTCGTCATGGTACTAAAGAAAGAAGGTTCTTGGAGAATGTGTCCTGACTTCCGTGTTCTCAACAAACTAGCCATCAAAGACAAATTTCCCATCCTTGTCATTGATGACCTCCTGGATGAATTGAGTGGCGCCCAATTCTTTACCAAACTTGATCTTCACTCAGGCTATCACCAGATACGTATGAAAGAGGCTGACATTCCCAAGAAATCCTTTCGCACTCATGAGGGCCACTATGAGTTTTTGGTCATGCCCTTTGGTTTGTGTAACGCCCCCTCCACCTTCCAGAGCCTCATGAACCATGTCTTCTGCCCTTTTCTCCATCATTTTGTCTTAGTTTTCTTTGATGATATCCTCATATATAGCAAAACCTGGACAGATTGTCTTACTCATGTGGATCAAGTTCTCCGCCTACTCTCTTAGCACCAACTTTTCCTGAAATAGTCCAAATGTGCTTTTGGTGCCTCAGAAGTAGAATACTTGGGTCATCTGGTGGGAAAGGATGGCATTAGGGTGGACCCGAAAAATATTGAAGCTATGCAAGACTGGCCGCACCCTAAGACTCTCAAAATATTGTGTGGATTTTTGGGCCTCACAGGGTATTATCACAAGTTTCTTAAGAACTATGGCAAGATTGCAACACCTCTCATGACTCTCCTCAAAAATAACTCTTTCACTTGGACTCCAACAGCTGCTCAAGATTTTCAAATCTTGAAGATGGCCATGTGCACCACTTCGGTTCTGGCCCTTCCAGACTTCACAAAGAACTTAGTGTTGGAATGTGAAACCTCAGGGAAAGGAATCAATGTTGTTCTTATGCAAGAGGGTCGACATTTGGCCTTCACTAGCAAGCAACTGTCTGAAAAGAATCTGGGCAAACCCATTTATGAAAAAGAAATGTTGGCGATTCTACATGTCGTTGAGTTGTGGTGTCCGTATCTCTTGGGGCAACGCTTCCAAATTAAGACAGACCATCAAAGCCTCAAGTACTTTCTGGAACAATGCATTTCCTCCCAGGAACAAAAAAAATGGGTGACTAATCTCTTTGGATATGATTGTGAGATCATTTACAAGAAGGGCAAAGACAATGTTGTGGCGGTTGCACTGTCCCGGAAATATGAAGACGAAGGATCCCTTTTTTCTCTTTCCTTCATTGTACCCGATTGGCTCCAAGATGTGCGCCAGGAATGGCTTCAAGATCCCAAAAGTTCACATCTGATCCAACAACTGCAGAACAAGGCTCTGGCTCACCTAGGATACTCCTAGCTCGAGGATGAGCTTCGATACAAAGGTTGCTTTTATTTAAGTAAACAATCCAAGCTCAAATCCACAGTGCTTTTTGAGCTTCATGCTACACCCACAGCGGGGCACTCAGGGTTCACCAAAACATATGACCGAGTCAAACATTCTTTTTTCTGGGATGGTATGAAACAAGACATCCGTAAGTTTTTTGTTGAATGTGAGGTGTGTCAATGCAACAAGGGAGAAACAGTCAAATCTCCAGGCACCCTCCAACCGCTTCCGATTCCCCCTGCTATTTGGAAGGATATCTCTATGGAATTTATTATAGGCTTACCCAAATCGGGGAATAAATCAGTCCTAATGGTGGTGGTGTATCACCTTTCCAAGTATGCTCATTTTTGCGCTCTTTCCCACCCATTTACTGCATCCATGGTGGCTCAAATTTTCATGGACCAGGTCTACAAGCTGCATGGCATGTCGCACTCTATTGTTTCCGATCGAGACCCAAATTTCACAAGCAATTTTTGGAAAGAATTGTTTAAGCTACAAGGCACACAATTGCATCTTAGCTCAGCTTATCATCCCGAAATGGATGGTCAAACAAAAGTTGTCAACAAGTGTTTGGAAACATATCTAAGGTGTTTTGCCTCTGAAAAACAACACCAGTGGGCTCAATGGTTACCCCTCGCCGAATGATGGTAAAACACTACATACCATACAACCACTTGCATGACTCCTTTTGAAGCAGTATATGGAAAGAAGCCACCTTCAGTTCTCTCATACTTACCGGGTACCTCGAAGGTCCAGGCGGTTGACCAAACACTTACAGTCCAATAGGATATCCTTCGTATCCTTAAAGAAAACTTGGTCATGGCACATAATAGAATGAAGCAACAAGCAGATTAAGGTTTCTCTGAACGTCAATTTGCAGAAGGGTATTAGGTGTTTTTGAGATTGCAACCATATAAGAAAACTTCCCTCAAGGCCGAGAATTGTCAAAAGCTAGCACCCAAATTCTATGGCCCTTACATAGTTCTCAAGCATGTGGGACAAGTCGCATATCAGTTAGCTCTGCCCAGTTAGTCGAAGCTACATCTGTTTTTCATGTTTCATGCTTGAAGAAGGTGATTGGAACTAGGTGCCAAATTCAATCCAACCTTCCAGAGTTAGCTGAAGAAGGATCCATTTGGCTACAGCCAGAAGCAGTTTTGGACTAGCATGAGTGTCGCCTGCATCAGAGAACCATCAAGGAAGTGCTAGTACAGTGGAAAGATATGACTTCAACAGATGCCACTTGGGAACCAACTACCATTCTGCAGCAGTTTCCACATCTCAATCCTTGAGGACAATGTTGTTTTTAAGGGGGCGGACATGTTAAGGTCCTAACCCGCACATAGGTAGATCAATGTATTCGGATGTAATAAAGGCGCACATAGGTAGATCAATGTATTCGGATGTAATAAAGGTCAATATTAATAAGGCCTTTCAATAAAATAGAATAAGGCGGATGTAAGAAGATCTAATAGAAGCTTCCACTTCTAGAAGGATCTTCCTCTAGATGCTTCTCTTAATAGACATATTTAGTATAAATAAGGGGCGAGGGTATGAGAACCCTAGCTTGGAGATTATTGTAACAGAGCATTGCTCGACTGGAGGTTGCCCCCTCGAAGAGGCCTGTGAACATTGCTTCCTGAATCAAAGTTCTTTTTCTATTGCTATTTTGTATATCATTTCTGTGTATTGTGAATATTATGCTGGATATTTTACTGTTATTCTGCCATTTCTAGCATTTTATTTCTGTTCTGCATATTTTATATAACTGGTATCTTGCAGACATCTTCCAGAATGGAAATTGGAGACATATACAATGTATTCTAGTCCTATCTTGGCCAATATTGTTAGAATAAGTTGTTTCTCTTATGTAGAATTGTCAATACCACATTCACCCAAGCTCAATAACAAAGACTTAAATTTAGTAAAGAAATCATGTATATTATCAAAACTTTTAGGGTCTAAGGTATTCAATTCTACTTCAAGCATATGACCTCGCATCTCATCCTTCTTTCCAAATAGTCCTTCCAAGGTGGTCCAAATCTCATTTGGAGTCTTTCATGCACCAACATGAAACCATATATCAATGGAGATTAAATCAAGAAGTAATCCTATGGCCTCATCCTTACGGTTCTCCCATCTGGTTTTCTCAAGCACTGATGTGGGTTCTGTTTCTATTGCCATCATCAAATTATATAGCCTTTTCCTTTTGAGTTGTAATGCGGACTTCAACTTCCATTCAAAATATTTTTATGGTGTGAGTATTATCACTAGACTTTATTGAATAATTTTCATCACCTCCATATTTCTATTGATTCTGAAAAGATGTTGAAAACCCAGATCATGGATTCCGAGATATGATAGACAATTCTATGAAAACTATAGATATGATAAAGAAAGTATCTCTCCTAAAATATGATGTGGGTTTTGGATATTTTTGGTGAGCATAAGCATCCCTATGTTATACATCTCTGGTCAAAATTCATCCTGACCCAGATCAAATATTTCAAGATATGGCTATTTTACTGCAAAAACCCAATTTTCTAGAGGGCTGCTGAATCATCACATCCTATCGAAGGAAAAAGTGTGATGATATCGAATCGTTACACCCTAGTGAGGGACACAATGCAACGATTGTGAAAAATTGAATCGTCACACCCTGGATGAAGAACACAGTGCGACGATGTCGCACCTTGGCTGTGTATAGGTTGCGGCGATGCCTCCCAAGTGAGAGTGGGACTGTCACACCCTTTGATATGGATAGGCTATGATGATTCCAATCGTCACAACTTTTGATAGGGATAGGCCATGACGATTGTGAAAAATAAGTTTTCTCAAATCCTCTTTCTCTCTTCTTTGGCTTGTATGGGTTTCTCCAAGCAACTCAACTTTGATACCATGTTAGTGTTTCATGGAAACCTACATAGGAGACCTAGCTAAAGAATACACAAACAAATCTTATCAAGAAAAGGAAGAGAGATACAATATGAAGAATGAGAATCAATGTATATTATGATCTAATCAATGAGTGAGTGATCTTCACTCATATAGGCAATGCAATCCTATAATTAGGAATGCATGCATAATAGTGATGGTATAAAATTAGAAAATCTAAAATAGAACTAGTTAGTTAACTCCCACTAAACTAGTGTTACTCCCACTAAACTAGTGTGCTGAAAATATAAATTTCTCCAACAAAGGAATGGCAGAAAGACATTCTTTAAAACCAATTTTTTGGCATTTATCATAGGAAATTGCAAATTTATAAGAATCACGAAAGATCAAAGACTAGTAATAACCATTTCTTATGATCTTAAAAGCAATAGCCTTAGCATAAAAATGTCCACCAATATGGATTATAGATTTTGATGATCCATGTTCTTCGTGTAATAATTTCTATGCTTATTCATCATTTACACATCGTAACAGAAAACCATCAAAATATCTTCTAAACCAGGAGTCCCCTAAAGTGATACACTTACAAGCTTCAAGGCAAAGTATCCTTCTTTGATGAGGATCTAACTCATCTGGGCACCTTTGATATTGCAAATAATACACCAGATTTTTATACGAAGGACGCTCAGATATAGAGAGATTTTGATTTTCAATATAAAATACCACTGAAAGAGGATTATCTTGATCGTCAAGTTCTTCACTTGGCTCTGCATGATGATCTAAGTGAAGGGATAAGTCTCATACCTTTATTTTCTTTGAATTTATGATTGTCAAATCATGCTCCCGAATGTTTGCAAGCCAATGTGCAAGTTTTCCTGAAAGATAACTTTGTGAAAGTAGAAACTTGACAACATGGAAAGGGACTTTTACCTGTGTATGTTTTCCAAAAATAAAATGGTGAATGTTTTCTATAGATTTGGCAAGAGTGAAAGCATATTTCTCAATATAATAATATTTTACCTCGCCATATGATATACTTTGACTCATGTAAGATACAGGTTTTTCATGTTTCTGGTCATCACATTATAAGAGGATAGAAGAAATTGCTCCCTTAGTGGCATTGGTATATACTATAAAATATTTCTCAAAATTTGGTCTTGCTAAAATCGACACAGAACTGATCACCTTCTTAATCCCAAGGAAAACATTCTCGGCATCATCTATCCAAGAAAAAGAATGATCTTTCTTCAAAATATTATGGATTGGTTTAACCATGACGACCAAATCAGGAACAAATCTATGAACAAAATTAATAATTCCCATGAAAGCTTGAACTTCTTTCTTGGAGGTGGGAGAAGGGAGGTTTAGAATGGAAGTAATCCTCTTAGGATCTATACTTATCCCCGAATTTGAAACAATGTGATCGAGAATATTACACTTCATGACATCAAAAATAGACTTGGAAGGATTCAAAGAAACACCAAATTTTTTGCAGCGCATGAGAACTTTTCTAAGATGACCAAAATGATCCAACTGATTTTTAGAATAAACATTCAAATCATCAATATAAACTTTGATAATATTACCGATTAGATTGTCAAAATCTATCTGCATAGCTCTTTGAAAGGTGGCACCTACATTAGATAAACCAAATGGAATACGTTCATAAGCAAATGTTCCGAGTGTGTGGTAAATGTGGTTTTATATCTATCAGTCCTTTTTACCTTTATTTTATTATATCCAGAAAATCCATCAAGTAAGGACATCATTTGAGACCCTACAACATGTTGTAAAATCATTTCCATATTAGGAAGCGAAAAATGGTAGTTGACACTTTCCCTATTTAATGCACAGAAATCGACACATAATCTTATCTAACTGGTAGTTTTCTAAACATGGAGTAGATTTGAAACCCATTCAGAATACTTAACTAGAAATATTATATTAGATTTCAAAAAAAATTCCAATTCTTTTCTAATAGTAGCTTCAAGCGTAGGATTAATAGGTCTTTGCCTTTTCCTAACTGTTTTCCCCCTTCCTTGATAGGAATGGCATGTTGTATGAGAGTAAGATCAAAACCATGAATATCCTCATATGACCATGAAAACACATCTTGAAACTCACAGAGTAATTTCATGAATTTCACTCTCTTCATTAGAACATTGGGCACCTACTTTAATGATCTTTATAGATTCAAATGTCCTAATATTCAAGGAAATGGTATCACTAACTTTCCTTTTCGAATCCTCCTCTTTATGTGTTTCCTTGTTGCCTGCATCACTTGACGAAAATAAACTTTCGAGAGGAGTCAAGCCTTTAATAAATTTGTCATCTTCAACATAGATTATTTCTTTGGGCTTAAACGGTTCATTTTGTATGAAAGAACAAATACCTTCATCACTAGGGAAAACTTTCCATGATTCTACGCTATAGATATTGGAACGTACAATCAAGTCTTTGAGGTAAAAGATGCCAAGTAGGGGAAGCCACAAAAACAACTAATCTATCAACCATTGAATTAAGTTTTGTTTTAACATGAGTGATGTTAAATGATAACAAATTTGAAATCAACATCCAAACAACTTGGTTATAATGCTGAAGTAACTTATTGTTTGGTACATAAATCTACTGCACAATGTTCACAACAAGTTCAGAATCACCAAAGACTGTAAGGTGGCCACAACCAAAGTTATATGCATTTTCAATGCCCAACAATAAGGCTTCAAACTCAACAACATTGTTTGTACAAGCAAATACCAATCTATAAGAGAAATTTTGAAGTTTGCCTATAGGGGAGTATAGAATGATGCCAACTCTATTACCTTCGTTAGAACATGAGCCATTGAAATGCATGTGCCACATGTCATCATCAAAATCAATTGGTTTAAGTATAGTATCACCTTAGACGACAAATATAGAGTACACCCCTAAATCTTCTTCGAGATAAATTACATTGGGTTGAGGGACACTCTCTATATAAGGTGAAATTTTTCCTTCCCTATGAGCTATAATTTTATTTCCATTTCGAGGGAAAGACAAATGCGTGCCATCAAGTGAAAGGTATCCACTAGTTAAGGCTTTCCAGTCCCTTCCGAAAATAATTGAGTAGTTATGCAAAGACATGTCAATTACTTGGATATTGAGAGTTGTCCTTATCTTGGGATGTGCACACAAAACTAGGGTTACATCCTTGATTTCACGTATAGTTAATTGTTGTAAATTATTATAAGAGAGCATGCTTCTAGAATTTTTTTTGGTACAAGATAATCCAAGTTCTTCCATGACAATTTGTAGACATCACATGTTCTTCATACTATTTTATATCTAGAATACTGCAAGTGGTATCATAGCACTTTCCTTGGCAGAAAATTGTGGGAGTAGTTACAAAATAATTGAGTAGTTACTCAACGACATGTCAATTACTTGGATATTGAGAGTTGTCCTTATCTTGGGATGTGCACACAAAACTAGGGTTACATCCTTGATTTCACCTATAGTTGATTGTTGTAAATTATTATAAGAGAGCATGCTTCTAGAATTTTTGTTGGTACAAGATAAGCCAAGCTCTTCCATGATAATTTTAGACATCACACTATTAGGGACCTAACCTCCCTAACCCCTCACATAGGTAGAATAATATATTTCCATGTAATAAGGGACAATATTAATAATGCCTAGCAATAAGTAAGAATAATTCAAATGTAAGAAGACCTAATAGAATCTTCTTCTTCTAGAAGGTTCTTTCTCTAGATTGTTCTTTTGGATAGACAAATTTAGTATAAATAGGAGTAGAGGGTATGCTAAGTTTTTTCTTGGATATTATTGTAATAGAGATCTGCTATGTTGGAGATTGATCCCTCGAAGAGGAAAGTGAAAATTGATATCATTAATCAAGATACTCTTTCTAGATTATTCTGGTATTATTTTGGTATTGTTCTGGTTATATCGTTGTTGTTTTTCCATTTCTAGATGAAATATTTATGTTCTGCATACTATTTTATATCTAGAATACTGCAAGTGGTATCATAGCACTTTCCTTGGCAGAAAATTGTGGGTTAATTTTTTTTTCATGGTAGAGGCATATTCTAGTGTCTTAAATCTATAGAGACCTATCATTATGCGCATAAATCCGCAGTCGAGGAGTCATATACACATGAAATACAAGGGATACTTAAGAGAACATATGTTGGCCACCCTTGTAACCCCTATTGGTACCCCTTCGAGTGGTAGTGCATTAGACAACACCTGTATATGGATTATCCTAGATAAATCAATCGGGCACTTGACTGCTATAGTGACACCAAGAACAACACTTGAGAAGATACTCTCTAGTACCTAGGTATTTAGGTAGTACGGTTAAGGGCACAGTCTAGCCTCCTTAGTTGGTGCCCTGATATATTGGGCCAAGTACTACTATTAGAACCCACACATATATTAAAGAGCTATAGCATAGGGAAAATGATTTTCTGCAGACACTTTGCATACCCTAACCCTTGGGACAGAAACAAAAACAGAACAAACAAGACATATTGTCGTGCCACTGTGGTTCTTGCATTTGGGTTGTGAAATTACTACACATTTCTTCCTATTAATAATTTGGGCATTTCAACACTGAAATATTCTTCATATCAGAGTATTCCAGTTGGATTCCTCTCTTCCCCCTTATCACAGTCATACGTATCATTTTTGATCATTTTTTTCCCATGGAACCAACCCCCTTCCAACACCCTTATTTGGGCCTTACCCCTTTGGATTCCCCTCATTGCCCTGATTGTCATGATACTTCACCCATAATCATTTTTCTATGTGGTCCCACACATCCATTTTCATTTTCCCTCTTCATCATGGCCCAAGTCCGTAGCCAATACTTGGAAGCTCACTTCAATTTCTTGTCCTCTAATTTCACAGAGACCCAACAGGAAGTGAGGTATCTCAGTGCCAATTTTTTCACCATCAATAAAAACATGCATTCAGACACCAATTTTTCCACCATCAATAAAAACATGCATTCGTCCATAGACGCCAAAATGGAAACCATCAATTAGGACCTCTCTACCCATCTTGCATCCTTCACTACCATGATCTACACCAAGATCAATATCCTTGCAGATCCTCCCTCCTCTGACCCACCTTTGCACTCTGAAGGTGAAACTTCCTCTAATTCCTAGAATTTTTTGCCCCATCACTTTTAGTGTGACCTACACCTTCCACGTGTGGATGTGAACAAATTTTATGTCTCGGATCCCACTGGATGGGTAAATCAAGTGGAACATTATTTCTTTTTGTATGGCATTATAGATAATTTGTCCAAAATCTAGTATGGTGTTCTCCATCTAGAGAAAGAAAGTTGGCAATGGTGGAAATGGCGAAAAAATGCCTGCCAAGGGTATCTGGCTTAAAACATTTTTTTGGCAAAGCTTTATGAATGCTTTGACACTGACACCAACCATTTAGGCCATTTGAAAAATTTGAAACAATCTGACATAGTGGAAGAATTTATAGCTACTTTTTAGAGATTGACTTTCCATACAGAGGGCATGTCTGATGCTTTTTTTTGAGAATGTTTTATCAGTGGCATCAAGGATGAGATTCGTGCCCATTTCCTCATGGCTCAAGCTCAAAGTTGGGTGGAAGCTACTAAAAGAGATAAGGAATCACAATGGGTTGTCTCTTCTCAAACTTGAAAACCCTCCTTTATTCCTTGCCCTAAAGTAGTCACTCCCACTCCTCCTTCCACTCCCCTAAAGATCCAAAAATTGACCAGGGAAAAAATGGTTGAATGCAATTCAAAGGCCTTTGTTATAATTGTGATGAAAATTATTTCCCTGGGAACACGTGTAAGGAACAAAATCTTTTTATGGCCATCTTTGATGATGTTTTAGAAGACGATGTCGAGGGCCCCCCTGTGGCCGATGTTGGGTATGTGTTATATTAATTGCACGAGTAGTAGTGTCTACGTTGCACTGGGTGTGTATGGGAGTTTGAGGGGGGTTATAGGGGAGGTGACCCCGAGATTTGTTTTTCCTCAGGAAACGTGTCACATTGTTTCCTCATTTTTTGTGTTGCCTCGATTTTCATATCCATTGTTGGGTAGTTTTTCATCACATGGTTTTCTATTTTCAGTTAAGGAATTAGGGTTGTTGACTAATCGAGGTCATTGGGTTAGGGTTTTGGATGCCACTGGATCCTATATGTATATTGTATTGTAAACAATGTATCACTATGAATGAATATATAATATGCTGGTTTTCCCAGTTTGGGTTTCTAGKGGAAAAATACATGTGTAYTGTTTGTATTTTCCATTGTATCTTTCTGTTCTTTTATTGAAAATATGTTGTAGTAAATATTGTACAAGATTAAAATCTACATTTGGCATGAACGATTTGTTGGCTTTAGGGGGACGCCTTTGTGKTCAAGGGTTTAGMTCGAGACTGTGATAATCCTTATTATAGTGGGAGATCTGTGGTATTGATTTTTCAGGTGAAAAGAAATGGCAAGCAATTTGAAAATGGAGATCGAGAATTTTAATGGGCAAAGTTTTGAGTTGTGGAAGCTCAATATGGAAGATCTATTGGTGGACATAGATCAGTGGATCATGGTAGATCCAGGTACTGACCCTATAGGAACTTCAAAATGTGACTAGAAAAAGTTGGATCAGAAAGAAAAGAGCACAATCCAATTATGTCTCTCAGATTCATTATTACTAAATGTGTCAGGGGAAGCCACAACCAAGGATTTATGAGATCAGTTGGGGAAGTTGTATTAGTCTAAGTCCCTAGTAAATAAACTATTCCTGAGAAATAAGTTGTATAACCTGAGGATGAGAGATGGAGACTTGGTGGCAGAGCATTTGAACGCCTTCAATACTGTGGTTAGTTAGTTAATATCTATTGAGATTAAAATTTCAAATGAAGATAAATGTATTAGTTTACTGTGTTCTTTACCAAACTCCTAGGATAGTCTGGTTGTGTCCATAGGTAGTAATACAAATGCCTTGAATTTTGATTAAGTGGTCTCATCCTTGTTGTCGAAGGAGATAATACGAAATAATATGGAAAGACAGAGCACATACGCATTATTTGCAAGAGGACATTCCTAGGAAAGAAATAGATATAATTTCTCAAGTGTGATATCTAAGTCTAAGGGTATATCTAAATCTCCCAGAAAGTTTGTAAAGGTATGTTGGAGATGTGTAAAAGAAGGGCACTAAAAGAAGCAGGGTATATCCAAAGTTGAGAAAAAGAAGGGATCCAAAGAATCTTCTTCTACAGAAGAAAATACCTCCAAGGAAGGAGGGGATGTGTACTTCTCTTCTTCAAGCACACATGCAGATCATGAGGCATGGTTGTTTGACTCAGGTGCATCCTTTCATATGACTCCCCACAGGGAGTTGTTCTATGAATATGAAAGGTATGATGGAGGTAATGTTTTCCTAGGTGATGATTCGACAACCAAAATCATAGGATGAGGAAAATTCAAGTTGAAGCTCATAGATGGAAGGATTAGAACACTTCCTGGTGTTTTGCACATCCTAGGTTTGGCCATAAATTTTATTTTTGTAAGAAAAATGGATGATTCAGGGGTAAAAACAATATTTGAAATGGAAACCTACAGGATGGTTAAAGGAGAAATGGTGTTGTTGAAGGGAGTTCAGTTTAGAACTCTGTACAAGATGAAAGGAAGCAATATTATTGATGGGTGTAATAGTTGCATTGTTCCTGATATTGGAGTTGAAGAAGAAAGAACTCATATAGTCTCTGGAGAAAAGGTTATGTTGTGGAATCAAAGTCCAAAGCATATCGGAGAGAAGGGTCTTCAACTACTACACAATAAAGTTATGGTTGAAGGTATGTCTAACTTCTCTCTGGATTTTGATTTCTATGAACATTGTGTATATGGGAAGCAAAATCAGGTAAGATTCCCTTCTAGTGCAACGAGGGAAGAAGGAATTTTACAGATAATTCACAGTGATGTTTTTGGATGTGTGTCAGTCCCATCATTGGGAAAATATGTGCTATGTCTCATTTATAGATGACCTCTCAAGGAATACTTGGACATATTTCCTTAGGAATAAATCTGAAGTCTTTGACAGGTTTAAAGAGTTCAGGGCTCTTGTTGAGAATCAAATAGAGAGAATAATTAAGGTGCCGAGGATAGATAATGGCAGAGAGTTCTACGAGAATGAATTTGAAGAATTCTATAATAAGTGTAGTATAGAAGGCAGAAGACTACTCCATGTACACCTCATCAGAATGAAGTTACAGAAAGGATGAACAGGGTGCTGATGGAAAAGGCAAGGTGCATGCTTAGTGGTGCTAGGTTGGGGAAAGAATTTTGGGCAGAGGTAGTGGGCACTGCATGTTACCTAGTCAACATATCAACCTCATCAACGTTGGATGACAAGACTCCACAAGAAATATGGAATAGTAAGAAACCTTCTCTCACACATCGCAAGGTATTTGGCTGTGATGCATATGTTCATGTTCCAAAGGAAAACATGAGTAAGATAGATAAGAAGGATGAAAATAATATATTTATTGGATATAAAGATGGTCTTAAAGGTTATAAGATTTGGAACCCAAAAAATAAGAAGGTAGTACTATATCCGAGATGTGGTATTTATAGGAATGAAGGATGTTGTTAAACAGGAAGTCGTACCAAGTAAGCAAGAACCAAAGAAAATAGAGTTTGATTTAAAGGATGATGAATCAGACTCTATAGAAGAACATGAATAAGAAGAAGAAGATCCTCATACTCCAATATTGAGGAGATCAGTTTGAGAAATAAGGCTTCCGGAAAGGTATACTCCATCTGATTTTCATTCAAATTTTTCTTTGTCTATTACCGATGATGATCGTAGAACTGTCAAGGAGGCAGTGGATTCATAGGATGGAAGTCTCTGGAAAAAGGCCATGGACGAAGAAATGGAAGCCTTGGATAAGAATGAGGCTTGGGATCTAGTGGAGTTGCCAACTGGAAGAAATCCCATTGGCAACAAATGGGTATTTAAAAGGAAGTTGAATGTAGAAAGAAAAGTGGAGAAATACAAATCTTGGTTAGTAGAAAAGGGTTATTCCCAGGTTGAGGGAATTGATTTTGGTGAGATTTTTTTTCCTGTTGCCAAGCTAACCTCTATACAATTTATGTTATCTATTGCTACTGCATTTTGAATTAGAAAATATGGATGTAAAGACAACATTCCTACATGGGGATCTGGAAGAATAAATCTATATGAAGCAACTAGAAAGTTATGATGTGAAGGGAAAGAAGGAGCCGGTATGCAAGATGAAAATGTCCCTGTATGGTTTAAAACAATCAACAAGGATGTGGTATAAAAATTTTGATACGTATATGTTGGGACTTGGCTTCACAAGAAGCAAAGAGGATCACTATGTGCATTTTAAATTAATTGGTGATCATTTGATTTATTTGGTCTTGTATGTGGATGACATGTTGCTGATAGGAAACAACAAGGAGATTATCAAGGATGTGAAAAATCAGTTGTCCTCTAAATTTGACATGAAGGATCTCGGTGCTTAAATTTCATTTTGGGCATGGAAATTAAAAGAGATAGGAAAAAGAGGAAACTCTGGTTAAATCAGAGAAAATCTGTTGAGACAATATTGTAGAGGTTTAATATGTAGGAATGTAAACCGGTCAAGGCCCCTATTCCTGTTGGTGTAAAGTTTTATGTGGATCAGTGTCCCAAGACACATGAAGAGGAGGAGGACGTGTCTCATGTTCCATATGCGAGTGTAGTTGGAAGTTTGATGTATGCAATGGTTTGTACTAGACATAACATTTCACATGCAGTGGGAGTTTTGAGAAGGTATATGTCAAAACCACGGAAGGATCATTTGATAGCGGTAAAATGGGTTTTCAGGTATTTGTGTGGCACTGCTAGCTATGGATTCTGCTACCAAGGAAGACCAAGATCAGACAGAGTGGTGGATATACATGGATTTTTGGATGCAGACTGGGCTAGAGATATGGATCATAGAAGATCTACAAGTGGGTATGTCTTTAAGTTGTTTGAATGAGAAATAAGTTGGATGAGAAAAATACATGTTGTAGTGGCACTTTCAACTACAAAATTTGAATAGATGGCAACCACTCATGCAAGTAAGGAAGTAGTATGGTTACAAAGATTGTGTTCAGGTATTGGGTCAGTACAACAAGCTGTAAGGATAGATTGTGACAGTCAGAGTGCAATTTTTCTGGCAAAGAACCCAACTTATCATTCAAAGAAAAAGCATATTGATATTCAATATCACTTTGTGAGAGACATGGTTGAAGAAAAGAAAGTATTGTTGATGAAGGTGGAAACTTTGAATAATGTTGCAGATTTATTAACACAATCTGTGACCATAAAGAAGTTCTCTTGGTGTAGAGGATCCATGGGCATTGCTTCCTTGGATTGTTGACTATGTAACCATGTAACCCCCTGTATGCAAAGAAAACAACAAGTGGGATAATTTTGGGTATGTGTTGGGTAAATTCACGGAGTTGGGTAACACTTTTGTGACAATCATATCTCCAAAATTCCGAAAAACATTGTTTCGGCCAAACAAATATTATTTTTAGGCCGAAAGTTACTTTTTTCGGATGAACTAATTTTCGCATGAACTATGGAATGTCAAATAGAACGGTCTAGTGACGGTGCCCTTGATTTTCATGTAGAAATTTAGTCGAGCACAGTTTTTCCATCCGACAATATCTTTTCGGCCGAATGATATTCAAGCTGAAAACATCTTTTGACCCAAAGATTATTTCGTCTGAACTATTCTTTTGTCCAAAACATTCTTTCGGCTGAAAAATTCTTTCGGCCGAAACACTACTTATATATTATCTGGACATCGAAAATGTAACATTTTTCTCAACTGTCACTGTGAGTGACTGAGTGGTGTTGTGTGAGGGACTGAGTGTTTTTCTTGACTGTGAGCGTGGACACGGTGTTGGTGTTGGTGGACACTCCTTCGGGTGGTTGTGTTGTCATGTTGGTGGGTGCTCCTTCGAGCGGGCGGGACAAGCTTCAGGTAAGCTCAAAATTCAATTTTTATTTTTATTTTTATTTTATTTTTTAATTTAGATTTTAAGTTAAATTTCAGCCTCTGTAGCCAAGCTATGGGCACGGACATGGTTTTGGCACGGAGGTGTTGTCATGTTGGTGTTGGTGGGCACTCCTTCATGCAGTTGTGCAGTCATGTTGGTGGGTTCTCCTTCGAGTGGGCATGTCGAGCTTCAAGTAAGCTAAAATTTCCCACTGTAATATTTTTGTTTTTATTTTTATTTTTATTTTATTTTTTAATTTAAAATTTAAGTTAAATTTCTGCCCCTGTAGCCAAGTCGTGGGCACGGGTGTGGTTTTGGTGTGGATGTGCTGTCGTTTTGGTGTTGGTGGGTGCTCCTTTGGGCGGGCAGGCCGAGCTTTAGGTAAGCTCAAAATTCCTACTATAATATTTTTGTTTAAATTTAAATTTAAATTTTAAGTTAAATTTTGGCCTCTGTAGACAAGCCATGGGCACACTAATGACTTGCCCACAGGTCTAGGCCCCCACAGCCAAGTCACAGTCCACTGGACTGTGACTTGGCCGCAGGGGGGGCAGCTCTATGGCACAATTCAACATTGGACTGTGACTTGGCCGCAGGGGGGCCATCTCTATGGCACAATTCAACAGTTTTAATCTTTGATATACTATCATTTTGATATATAGTTATTTTGAAAACAGTTTTTGGAATACTGTCTATGATATACTGTCATTTTGAAAACGGTTTTAATCTTTGTTTAGTTGTCTTGTATTTTTGTATAACATAGGATAAATTCTGTCAATTAAAATGTCAATAAGTTTCTAGTTTTCTAAATCCATAATTCTGCACTTCTACCATTATTTTCAGCTTCTTTGTATGCCCCTTTCAAAATATCTCCAGTTTTGCAAAGTCTTAGAATTAGAAATAATGACCTGCTTTTGATAAAAACAATATTATTATTAAATATTTAACCTTTAACTCACTATAATATTTATCATATTTATCAAGAAGATGCTATGCAGTATCCCAACCAACCATCATATATTATACACTATAACAAGTAGATTATGAATGTTGGAAAATATGAAAAATATATTGGTAAATATGGAAAATATATTGAATGATTGAATTTCAAAACAAAAAATCCTAGAAAATAATTTTCTAGATCACAAAGATAATGTAAGAATATCACCTAAACTACTCCATTAGCATCATTGTAGACATTACCATTTGGAACCATTAATTTTGTGATAATTAAGACTCACTCAATTGCATCTTCTTCAAAATATATATGCCATTAAAACTCACATTAATATTTGTAGAAATAGGCTTCATTACCACCATAAATTTTGTGACAATTAAGAATCACTCAATTGCATCTTCTTCAAAATATATATCCCATTAAAACTAACATTACTATGTTTCCAATAGGTTATGATGCACTTACATTTGAAACTATTGTCATGATTTCTCTCAATCAATGTGAATTTCCACCTTATAGGACTATATTTTATCTAGATTTCTAACTCCAACTAAGCCTCACAAATATTACATTTGCTCCATTTGCTCCACCTCATCTTAATATAATTTAATATTGAAGACAATTTAAAAATTGCTTGTCTATATGTTCAAATTATACACACAAACAATAAATTTATAAACAATACGGATTTACTTAAAAATGAGAATTTGATATAAATACATTAATAAATAATTTATAAACAATATGGAATTAGTTAAATTGATATAGACATTTAACAATCCAATATTTAGTTTTTAAATTTGATATAGAAATTTAACAATCAAAAGAATAGAGTAAGCATTTAAGTGATTAGTTTGTGCCTTAGCAGTTGGCCAGGAGCCGAATCTACTGTCTTTGACTCTGGTGTTAAAGACTTAGATTCAAATGCCCTGCTTTTCTGTGCATAGATAATCTCTTATTAAAATTGGTTATGAGTTGGCTATGGGGGGCCAGCCCTATGGCCAAGCTGTGGGCATGCCCATGGCTTGGCCACATGGATGGCTCCCCGCAGCCAACTCACATTCATTTCAAACATTTGGTATTTTATAAAAAATTCATAAAAAATTCAGACTGTCCAACTTTTTATTTCGAACATTTTGTATTTTATAAAAATTTCAAATCTTTAGGAATTCAATTTATAAATCCATTTTTACATATTTAATATTAGAGTATCATAAGTTTCTTACAAAGTTTATCTTACGATGTTTCTTACAATACCTTGTTTACCGTTAACTTATATTAACTCTTTCGTAAGTTATGTTGTTTTCAATCTTTTAAGTAATGTTGTTTTCAATCTTTTTTCACTTTATGCTACAAAACATTGGTTGTAGGTTTTTAATAATGTGAATCTAGATTATAAAATGTATTCAAAATATTTTGATGATATAAAATATTGCTTGTATGGTTTTAATAAAGTAAGTAGATTATAAAGTTTATTCAAAATATTGAGGATATTGAAGGAGTCATACACATGAAATGATTGTTGGACACACCTACCACACTTAGAGGGGGGGGGGGTGAATGAGTGTGGGGATTTTTTTCCCAAAACTTCCCTCTTACACAAAAACTCCTTAGTTAACATTCAACATTTTCTCATTACTCATTGCTATCATTTATAATCAATTAGATGTGAATACATATCAGCAACATATCATCAACAAATCATCTCCACAAGGAACACAAAGAACACAAGATGTATGTACAATTTTTCTTTTTATTATGAACTTCAATCCGGAGGTTTTTTAGCAAAAATTGAATAGAGTAAAACTCTACAAGATCACCAGCTCTATATGCAAGATTAAGCTTACATTCTCAGCACCAACTGAGATCACCAGCTCTATATGCAAGATTAAGCTTATATGTAGGTATCCCCCCCCC
>JASDQU010501926.1:131749-148523 GCA_032191745.1 Picea mariana
CTTCAATAATGAAACATGGAAAACATTATGTGCTTTTATTGTGGGAGGAAGTGCTAGCCTATACGCTACAGGTCCCACTCTATCTATAACCTCAAAGGGTCCACAATAACGAGGTGCCAACTTGGCACAAGCTCCCATTTTCAGAGAACTCTTCTGGGGTCTAACTCTGAGATATACATGGTCTCCCATTTTGAACTCTCTTGGAGTTCTCTTTTGGTCGGCATAACTTTTCTGTCGGTTTTGGGCGACCTTCAAGTTTTGTTTTATCTGAGTCACCTGCTGTTCCATTTCTTTCAACATGTCGGGTCCAAAAGAAATCATGTTTACAGGATTACTCTAGCTAACCGGAGTGTTACACGGTCTACCATAGAGGGCTTCGAAGGGGCTCATCTTCAAGGATGTTTGGTAGCCGTTGTTGTAGGCGAATTCTACCAGTGGCAAGTAGTCTTTCCACTTTTGGGGTTGATGCATTACATGCATTCTTAGCATGTATTCAAGTATTTGGTTCACTCATTCTGTTTTCCCATCAGTTTGAGGGTGATAGGCGGTGCTAAACAACAATTTGGTCTCTAAGCCAACCATCAGTGATTTCCAAAAGTTGGAAGTAAATTTCGTGTCTCTGTCCGACACGATCTCTTTCGGCATACCATGCAGTATGAATATCTCCTTCATGAATACCTGGGCGATATTGATTGCTTTTCAAGTGGATTTGACAGGGATGAAGTGAGCAGACTTGCTCAATTTATCCACCACCACCATAATGGCATCATTCTATTTGTTTGAGGTTGGCAATCCAGTGATGAAATCCATGGAGATGGTTTCCCATTTCCATTCTGGGATTGGTAGAGGTTGTAATAATCCTGCTAGGTGTCGGTGTTCTGCTTTAACTTGTTGGCACTCTATGCATTTGGCTAAGTACTCAGCTATGTCTTTCTTTATTCCAGGCCAATAGAATTGTCTCCTAGTGGCCATGATCATCTTCTGGTATCCTGGATGACCATAATAGGGTCTTTTATGTAGTTCATCCAGTATGAACCTCTTCAAGTCGTCACAATCTGGGATATAAAATCTGCTTCTGTAAGTGAGCAGACCTCCTTCGGTCATCTGGTAGCCTTCATATTTTTCTCCAGCGGGTCCTTGCTGTAGGTACATGGTCACGGTCTGGACAAATGGATCTGTCTTTTGTGCATTTTCGACTCTTTCTTTAACATCTGTCTCGCAGGTGCTCATCGCTGCCAGGTGAATTGTTTTCATACTTCTGCTAAGGGCATCGACCACCCTATTTTCCTTTCCTTTAATGTGTTTGATCTCAAAATCAAACTCGCTAAGGAGGGCCATCCACCTATCTTGTCTAGCATTGAGCTTTGGTTGATCAAACATGTATCACAATCCATGTTGATCTGTCATAAGTACAAATTTTCTCCCCAGGAGGTAATGCCTCCACATTTTCAAGGTATGCACTATGGTAGCCAACTCTAGATCATGGGTCACATAATTGACTTCATGCTCGTTCAATTTTCAGGATTCATAGAAGATCACACTTCCTTCCTGCATAAGGACTCCTCTGAGCCCTTCCTTACAGGCATCTGTGCACACGAGGAAGTCAACTTCTGGATTGGCGATCTTCAACATGGGTGCATGGGTCAGTAGATGTTTCAGGGTTTGAAATCTTTCTTCACATTTATGTGTCCACAAGAATTTTGTCCCCTTCTTATAGAGGGTAGTGATTGGACAACCAATCTTGGAGAATCCTTTTATAAATCTCTTATTGTATCCTGCTAATCCCATAAAGGATCTGATGCCCGAAACATCCTTTGGGGTAGGCCATTCCATGATAGACCTGATTTTGTCAGGGTCTACCGCTACTCCTTCTTCGGAGAGAACATGGCCTAAGTAATGTATTTGCTTATGTAAGAATTCACATTTGCTGAATTTGGCATAGAGCTGATGTTCTCTTAGCACTTGTAGCACAATTCTAAGATGCTCTTCATGCTCTTTTATCTTCTTGGAGTAAATTAATATATCGTCAATAAAAGCAAGCACAAATTTGTCTAGGAATTTGCTGAGTACATTGTTCATCAAGCACATAAAAGTGGCAGGGGCATTGGTCAACCCAAATGGCACCACCATAAACTCATAGTGACCATACCTCATTTAGAAGGCAGTTTTATGGATGTCTTCACCCTTGATTTGGACTTGATGGTATCTTGACCTCAAATCAATCTTTGAGAAAATAGACACACCCCCCAATTGATCGAACAGGTCATCGATCCTGGGCAAGGGGTACTTGTTCTTTATGGTTACCTTATTGAGTTTCCTATAATCTATACACAGTCTAAGGGTACCGTCCTTATTTTTCACGAACAGGACTGGTGCTCCCCATGGAGACAAGCTGGGTCGAATATAGACTTTATCCATCATTTCTTTTAATTGCATCTTGAGTTCAACTAACTCTGGTGTGCTCATCCGGTAGGGTGTCCTAGACATCGACATCGCTCCCGGTGCAAGTTCTATCGAGAAGTCTATGTCCCTTCTTAGAGGTAAACCCGATACCTCTTCCAAAAACACATCTATGTATTCTCTCAGGATAGGGTGATCGTCAAGTCTTGGTTTTTCACCTTCGATTGTTTTCAACACCTGTATTGCATATAGGGGACATCCCTTTTGGCAATACTTTCTCATTTGTAGAGCTGATATTTGTCTCACTGAGACAGGTTTTCGGATCCCTTGAAGGGTTATGTTTTTCCCTTCTTTACTTACACATTCTAAGGTTTTGTGGTAACATTCCAATCTGGCTTTATGGGTGGCTAGCCAGTCCATACCAATCAGCAGATCATACGATCCCAGGGGTAATAAGTTAAGGGTTGTTTGGGTGGGGAATCTACCCAACATCAATTGGTAGGCTGGTATAAACTTTGCTACCCTTCTTTTGGTGCCAATGGCTAACTGTACCAACCATGGCTTGGTATGTTTTTGTGGCTGTAGTTTACACTTATCAACAACTTTAGGGGCTATATAACTCAAATTTGAACCAGGGTCAATTAAAACAGACACTAGATGGTTGGAAATCATACCTTCTATTTTCGCTTGTGTGCAAAAGGAAAAACGTTGGTTGTTAGTCAATATTTATATTTATTTATAGCTAGTGCATAATTCATATTTTCACATGTACACACACACAATAGGGGTTTGTCATTCTTAACTTCATCTTTTGATTAGGAAGGTTAAGACAGGGGGGTTTACTCTTTTTAGGAGTGTTCTGAATGGAGCTTCTACGTAACCCGTTCATGAGCCCAAGCAGACCAAGTGTTGTAACCATGCCCTGATACCAATTTGTCACATACCCACTCTGGCATAATAAATTTTGACCTTTTCTCGAGGGACAGAACCCCCAAAAACCTACGGAGCTTAGCATAGGCTGCAGACGCCACCTCTGCCTCGACAGAGTCTCTGCGCGACCTCCCGGTCTTAAGGATCGTTTAGTTCCTTTTATGAGCCGAAGCAGCCTCTTTTGATTTCTAGCTGAAATCTTCTTCCAATCGCTCCACAGGTCCTTTGGGAAGCTCCCCTGTGCAAACAACACTAGGCGTGAGCTCCACCCTCTCCGAGTGACCACAACACTATGACCAAGGCCTAACCCCGAAAGGTACTTGTCGCAACTCGCAATCTCGCGAGTTCGCGAGTCGAAACTCTCGACTCCTCCTTTCCAATCTCGCGATACCCGAGATCACGAAATGGGTATAGCTCCCTTCTGTCAGCGCCCTCCGCGCGTGACCATCGGCTAGGCTAAACACTAGCTCCCGTCACAACTCACCACTTCGCGAGTTGTAGCGTCGAGCTCCCGTGTTCGTATCTCGCGAATCCTCGAGACGCTAGAAGTCAACAGAGTGTTGACTCCTTTTTCCCAGGTGACGTGTGTCCACCTGTCAACCACGCGGGCCCCACCTTGTGGTTCTGCCACGTGTCCACACTCATGCCTCGGCTCTTGGCACTTCGTGACTTCTGATGTCGAGAAGAGGTTCTCTCAACCTCCGAACCTTCGAAGGCACGATGCGCGCGATGAAGCTCCTGATCCAACAGTCCTCCCTTGACCTGGATCCAACGACTATCCTTTCTCCTCGCGATTTCGCCACTCGCAACTTGGAGCACCCAACTCCTGGGCTCTCATCTTGCGAACCTCTGAGTTCGCGAGGTCCCTCGATTTCTGCCACCTGTTCTCCTCAGATGGACGGTCCTAATCTTCTCACGACTTCGCCACTCGCAAAGTCTAGGCGCCCAACCTTGGCACCTTCCCTTCACGAAACCCCGAGAAGCAATGTTAGCTTCCCCTCTCACATTCTCGCTATTCGCGACTTCACAAGTCGAAGGGTTGAACTCTCGTTCCCTTATCTCACAAATCCCTGAGACACGAGAGGTCAACGGGTGTTGACTCCTTTCACTAGGTGACACGTGTCCGCCTATATATTGCACGGGCCCACCTTGCAGTTCTACCACGTGTCCCTCATCCCTAGCTTTGGCACTTCACGACTTCACTTCCCGAAGCACTACCTCCTTTGTATCCCGACACCCAAAGTGTCGAGATCCCAAACTCCTCACTACTCCTTATCGCAACTCGCGACTTCGGGACTTTTGGGACAAAAGTCTCGACTTCCTATCCGCTGATATGTTGAAATGTCAAAATTCTGACACATTGTCAATGCCGGGTCCCACAACAGAACTTCCCACCTTTTTGGAGTTTCAGACTTTGCGATTTCGCGAATCCTGATGCTAAGCTTTCGGTTCTTCAACCCACGAAACCCGAAAATACCGAGTTCCGATGCACTTCACCAATAACTGGCTCACAAAAATCCTTTCGCCCCTTTGGGACTTTGCCTTTCACGACCTCGTGAATCTTGAGGCAAGGGTTTTAACCCTTCAACTTGCGAATCCACGAAATGAGATTACGCGAGTGATCCAACGGTTCTTGTCGACTTAGATCCTACGGTCCGATTTCTCCCGAACTTAAAACTTGAAAATAGGCTTACCGTAACTCCCCTGCTCCTCTGCAAGATCTCACGGCTCTCGGGACTTCGTGAATTCTCCACGGAGAATTTCGATCGTCCAATGCCTCCTTGACGACTCTTGCGAAGCGAACACAGTAATTCCTTCGCTGCTATTTCGGGATTTCAAGAGGATCATTCTTCCTTGTACAGGGTTACTAAGACTTGTGCCTTCAAATCCTTTTCCAGGTTCTCGGTGAGCTTTCTAAGAAGGGTGTCTCTATGGGGAGATCTATCCAGGGTATTACCTGAGACGAATAAGGGTATAGATTTCCCGAGAACAGACTTGAAGTCTGAATTAATTCAATATGCATATAAATAGCGATTTATAAAACATAAGCCATATGTAGTCTTTCCATTATAAGCATGAAACCACCATTTCTAAATCAAAACACTACACAGGCAGTCTTATACTCAAACCATTCATAAAACTGCACAGACTATGAGCATACATGTCAGCATATAAATTTCAAGATGCAAGATGTAATACACTTATCAGAAATAACACCAGATGTGATTGCAACTGCTGAGAGGGAAGCTCGTTTCCACCCAACCGTAGGCTCAGCGACTCCTAACGGATTTACCACTAGCCACCCCCGAGCTGAGATCACGATGTTGCGAGACTACGTATCTGTTTTCTAGTGATCGAGAACGAAGGTTACTCTCCTCCTTCTCTGCTATCACTCACTCTGTGTTTTTCTAGAGTTCCTCTTCCTCTTTCCCTCGCGTTTTCCCTTGATTGCCCACTCTTCCTGCCTTTTCTCTATTCGGAGAGGTTGCTTGTGGCATGATTTTCCTCGCAGTGGTCAGGTCTGAGGACTCTACGGATGGGCGGTTCACCCCCATCCCTCATTACTCATGAGGATCCCTTTACCTACCAATCCCGACGAGTCATTTAATTTGGGGCCAGCGAGCCGTTCTTGGTTCTCCGGGCCAGTGAAGTCCAAATACGGTATTGGTTTTGGGTGGAAGTTAACACCACCATTCCATGTGCCTTCCACCACCTTTCTTCAGCCATCGTGGTCTCTTTTTTAGCATATCCCCTCTCAACAGTCCTGCAATATATATTTATAATATTATTCACATTCATCGACCTTTTTCACAAGGTCCATTCATATCACACATTCGCATTTTTTGGGTTTGCCAAAGTTCTTGGCCAGTATAGTTATTTTTACAAACTGGGGGAAACAGGGTGTTACAGACTAAGTGACGAGAAATATAAAGTACATGGAAAATAGAAACGAGAATTTGGTTAAGTATAGAAGACGGAAAAGAAGGGCTAATATATTCACATTTGTAATAAATATTCCATTTCCTGGCAAGCTCTTTTCTGCATGTTTCTGGAGAAGTTATATACTTATTGCATATACTTGAAAAGAAGTGTGAAGGTGGTGGGCACATAAAACAACGACTATGAATTGGAAATTGCCTGAACCTGCCAACCCGACGATCTACAAAAGAGATTGCAAGAAATGGTTGTGGAAAGCGGTCGGACAAGGTTCAAAAGAGGCTGACAAGGGTTCCCGAGGAGACATGAGGTCCCAACAGTCAAATTGTATTGATCAAAAATTTTGAGTGCATAATGTGTAACACAAAAGAGGGTTTGATGTAGGAGTCATGAACCAACAAGTCCTCCAACCCGCGCTGCTAGACATTTTCGGAAAAATGACTAAGTGACGAGAAAGATAAAGTACATGGAAAAGAGAAACGAGAATTTGGTTAAGTATAGAAGACGGAAAAGAAGGGCTAATATATTCACATCTGTAATAGATATTCCATTTCCTGTAAAGATATTTTCTGCATGTTTTTGGAGCAGTTATATACTTATTGCATATACTTGGAAAGAAGTGCGAAGGTGGTGAGCACAAAAAACAATGACTAGGAATTGAAAATTGTTTGAACCCACCAACCCGACGATCCACGAAAGAGATTGCAAGAAATGGCCGTGGAAAGCAGTCGGATGGGCTTCAAAATAGAATGAAAAGTGTTCCTAAGGAGACATGAGGGCCCGACGAGCAAATTGTATTGATAAAAACTTTTGAGTGCATACCATGTAACACAGAAGAGGGTTGATGTAGGAGTCCGGAAGTCAATTTGTATATCACAGAAGAAGGGGGGCTATTTGCAGGTCAAGGAACACTTGAAGTGCAATACGCCTGTCCAATAATTTGCAAGCGAAAAAAGTCGAGTAAGTATGGAATTGGAGGCACAGAAGAGATTCCAAGAAATGGAAAAATATGGAAAGTGGACGTAGGGGCTTCAAAACGAGGTGACAATAGTTCCCCAAGAGACGTGAGGACCCGAAGGTCAAATTGCTGGTCTCAGAACTTTCGTGTGCAAACTGTGCATCAAGGAAGAGGGTATGATGTGGGAGTGCGGCAATAAATTTGTATATCGCAGGGGTCTGGGTGTTGTTTGCAGGTCACATAACAATGGAAGTGAAATATAGAGCCCGCCTGCCCGAGAATTCGTGATCTGAAAAGTGCCTAGGTATCGAATGGATAGTGGTTGGTCAGAGTCGCAATATAAAAATGCGAGTGCAAATGTAAACCCGTGAGTCGGCCAACACGCACATTGAGACATTTTTCGAAAAAACGACTAAGTAACGAGAAACAGAGAGTAGAGGGGAAAAAGAAACGACAGTTTGGTCAAGTATAGAAGAGGGAAAAGAAGGTCCAATATATTCAAATATGCAATAGATATTCCATTTCCTGGAAAGATATTTTCTATATGTTGCTAGAGAAGTTGTATACATATTGCATATAGTTGGAAAGAAATCTGAAGGCAGCGGGCACAAGAAACAACAACTAGAAATTTGAAATTTCCTGAACCCACGAGATTGATGATCCGCAAAAGAGATGTCAAGAAATGGTCAAGTGTGGAAAGTGGTCAGACAAGCTTCAAAATAGGGTGACGGGTTCCCAAGGAGACATAAGGCCCCGACTGTCAAATTGTATATATTAGAACATTCCAATGCAAAATGTGTAACACGAAAGAGGGGATGATGTGGGAGTCCAGATGTAAATTTGCATATCGCAGAAGTCAGAGTGTTGTTTGCAGGTCACAGAACAATGGAAAGTGCAATTTAGACAAAGGGGAAGCGCTCGGTCGAAACACATGAATCCGCCAACGCGCGAAGTAAGACATTTTCGAAAAAATGACTAAGTAACCAGAAAGAGAAACTACAGGGGAATTGGTTTCAAACAAGCCCCATTGTTGCAAAACCATCATTTTCTAGTAATTGTTAGTAAATGCTTTGTTGAAGATTATATTTTATTGCAATTTGTGGGAGTAAGTGTGTTCTTGATACATTCTTCCATGACTGTAACATATTAAATTAAGTATTAAACTTCTTGTATTATGGGTTGTTAACATTAAATATTAATAATTGCATGTCTAGAAACATGAATGACGATCTTGCTGCAACATTGTGATTTGGTATTGCTATGTTCTATCTGCATTACAAATAGAATTGAACGTTGGTTTGAAATTGTCTGAAATTCATTTTTTGTTTCCATAAAATCTTGATGGATCGACACAGTGCATTGTCATATAATTGTTAGATGCTCCATTTTAGAAAAAAATTACCAAAGCAAACACAATATCGAAGAACTACGAGACTACCGAACCATGCCAATGAGAAGAGGTGTTAAATCCAAAAAAGAAGCAGTAACCAAGACTCCAAGGCAATTTTTTTAATAGTAAATCCATTAAAAAAAAAGAATACTGAGCACTCTATATCTATCCTTAGAAATTGGACCGAGTTCTTTGGGCCAAAACATTGAACATATCTGCCATAAACACAGGCACATGATCTACAACATACATGAGCCATCAAGATGCTCTTCAACATGCATACAAAACTGATTACCATGCTTTTTTTTAGGAAATCCTTGCAGTCTTCTCCTCGATGGATCAATGTTCGGTGCCTCGATCTAAATATTTTGCGAAAGACCTGAGCCGAAAAAGAAACATGAGAGTGGGTCCGCAGTGGAATAAATCCTTGGCTTGAAGCAAATGAACAATAGTCTTGTGGTAAAATTGATAGTTCTCACAAGCTTCCCGTGAGGAAGAAGACGAAAAATGTTGCAGGGAAAACATAATGGCCCTTAACTGAAAGTTAGGACACACCAAGAAACCACCTCTTCACAGTCGAAAACTTCAGGGACACAGGTTGCACGTGCAATTCCAGAGGCCCAAATTATTCCATTCTGGATGGAAGGAGATGACTAGTAGGAATATGCCTTGAACCAGTGGGAGTTCTGGTCCTCATTCCCTAAGATGTTAATTGTATATCGAGATAAAAAGACAATGGTCCCACAATTGAATAGTTTTTTGGCTTGAAATATATCTCTGGGAGAATCAACAGATCATTTACTTACAGTAAAATACTTTCACCCAGAACGAACTAGTTTGGACCTCTGGAATTCCTACTTTCGAGCTGCAAAGCAACTATTGCGTTCAACGTCAATTTATTTTCTGAAACTCGTTGTTTTGGTGTTGTTAGGACCTCCATCGTCGAGCTGGGAAGTACCACCCGTTATGGTTGATTTCAATTTGTGCACAAGAGTGGGAACAGTCTAAGCATTGCCATCATCCATTGCCATATCATCATCCATCAGATCATCTTTTTCCTGCTCAAAATCCATCGCATCAACCTTTGCGCCAACCATCAATGCAAGTGGGCAGGTTGTCTGAGCAGGCAGGGTTGCCTTGGAATTCTTTGGCTTGAAATATATCTCTCTGTGCACCAACAGACCATCTCCTTTTTTGCTCCTGAGCGGAGGGAGATGAGTAATAAGAATATGCCCCAGAATAATGGAGCCTCTAGCCATCGTGCCCGAAGGTGTTTTCTATATCTAGACAGAACTGTTGTGGAATTGCTGCCATAAGTTAACGGGAATTTTAGTTTTCTCTAGACAATGTTTGAAATGAAAATTGGGGAGGGATAATATAACCCTATGCAAATCTTGGTTTAATGCGTATCAATAGAAGATCTCTTCGAGCCTTTTGCTGATCAATGCCAATCTCTAGGGTTTGTGCGTAATGAGTTGTTACCATTAAAGCTTACTAATTGCATATTTAGAAAAAAGTGTGAAGGTGGTGGTGACAACGAAGAGCGATTGGGAATTAGAGATTTCTTAAAGGCACCAACTGGCCAATGCATGAAAGATATTGCATCGTGTTTGAAATGAATACTTGGAAAGGATAACACTCTTCTCCGCAAATATTGGTTTAATTTGTATTAATGTCAAATCTTCTCCGACCTTCCGAACATTAATGACAATCTTAACCGTTCCTGCACCATGAACTACTAGTATTAAAGCTTAATAATTGCATATCTAGAAAGAAGTATGAAGGTAGCGGGGATGGCAAAGAGTGACTAAGCATTGTACATTTCGTCCACCTGCCAACCCACGAAATAGATTCCAAGAAATGCCCAAGTATGAAAAGCGGTCAGGCAGGTTTCAAAAAAAGAGTCACAAGATATACGCAGGAGATGTGAGGGGCCAATGGTCAAATTGTATGTCACAATGACAGATTTCGACCATCAATTTGTATATCATGAAATTTCAGGTGTTGTTTGTATGTAGGGGAATAATGGAAGATCAATGTTGAGCAAGCAATTTGTATATTGTGGAACTTTGGGTGTTGTATATAAAAGCAGGAGACATTCGGAAAAAGGACACATTCGAAAAAAGGACCAAGTAAATAGAAAGTGAAAGCAAACGAGATAAAGGGGAATTTGTTTGCTAATTTGTAGATCGCAGAAGTCTAAGTGCTATTTGTAGGCGACAGAACATTGAAAATGCAATGTTGAACTTGCCTATCCAGGAACCCACGATTCAAAAAAAGTTTATTTAATATGAAATGGGGAAGCGGTCAGTCGGGCTAGTGATATAAAAGTAACAATGGAAATATGAAGACGTGAATCCGCCAACTCCCACGGGGTGCTGTATATAAAAGCATGAGACATTCGGAAAAAGGACCAAGTAAACAGAAAGCGAAAGCAAATGAGATGAAGGCATATTTGTTTGCTAATTTGTAGATCGCGGAAGTTCGGGTGCTGTTTGCAACCAACAGAACAATGAAACACAATGTTGAACCCGCTTATCCAGGAACCCGTGATTCAAAAAGTTTGTTCAATATGAAATGGGGAAGTGGTCGGTCGAGCTGGTGATATAAAAGCAACAATGGAAATTTGAAGACGTGAATCCGCCAACTCCCGCACCTAGACATTTTTCGAAAAATGAGTAAGTAACCAGAAAGGGAAAGTAGAGGGAAAAAAGAAAGGGGATGGCAATTTTCGAAAGAGGGAATTGGTGTAAGAAACCCCCATTGATGGTTTTAACAGTAACTATGAAGTGCATTAAACATGTGAATAGGTTCTTCAATCAAGGAGTAGATACAACGAGCCATGCTTATAGTTTCTAGGATCTGCTTGTATAAGAGAAGCCTCAAAAATCTACAAGAAAATCAATTTTGGGATGTCTAAGTAACGTTATTGTACTATTAGCTTCACTGCAAGTATAACAACGATGAATTTGAATTTTAATGTCCTCTCATTGATATGATAGTTCCATTGGACTTCGCACAATATATATTCTTTTATTTCAAATTATTCCGGGAGATTAATTTTGCTAAGTTCATCGATCAAGGAAAAGTGCTAAAACGAGCCACATACCACATTTGCGTCACATAGCTTATATTAAAGGGAAAATCATGTCCTCTATAGTCTTTAAGATCATAGAAAAACTACGAAGATCCTGAATGTATTATTAATTTTCCAGAACGAAGCATACAACCAAGAACCAAGTAAACACCAAATGTATTGAAAGTTGAGGTAGAAGGCAACGCATGAACATAGAAGGCCTCAAGCAAGATCCCACAAGGTTCCATAGAGCAGTACGCATCAACCTTTGCATCAAACAGTTTGATATATAAAAAAACACATTGTGGCATTGGTTTTCTCTTACATCTGGTATATGTTCCCACGAGAAAATAACCGGGGCCATAGGATATGAACAAAAGTTTGCCAAGCATAAGACAACACAAAACCAGTGGAGCTTCGCCACTGTATGCTAGCTATAACCAGATCTCAAAATGGAGAACAAGAAATTTGTGGATTACTATTTTACCTTTAAGCAAGATCACTATGGACATTTTCTTTTGATAGTGCCATGGTATATCACTACTAGTTTTAAGAATGCCAAATTTCCAATATTATTGGAAATTCCCGATGATTCTGCTGAGATGAGCAGGTTATTTTGACGGTTCAAAGGATGGGCCTGAGTTATTTACAATTGGATACTTTTTATGGGGTTTGCTTTCATGCTTCCCATTTATGCACTGAACAATGTTATGTGCGTGCAATCTCTATTCTCAAGCTCATGTTTTAGTCCATGCTGAGTCCTTTTTTTTCAATTAGGGCATCGAGAAAAAAATGCAGATACCATATCATAAATGTATAGTTGGAGACACATTTTTATTTTATTCGGGCACCCAAAAAAAATTCAAAAATCCTGCCATGGCTATATAGTTGGAAAACAATTGTCCAGAACCCAAAAAATATGTGCAGTCCCCTCCATCAAAGCCACAACCAACCACCATTTTTTATTTATTTGCACACCGAAACAAATATGCAAAATTCTTACTGGGAGATGCAAAACAACGTCAAAATAACAACATGGATTGCATTTGTAATTAGATTATCCTTATTGTTTCAAGTACACAAGAAGAGACAAAATCTCTGGAAAGAGAATTTTACAGCTATAGATGTAAATTCCGAAGAACTCCATTCCGACGAACAATCTGGGTACACATGAGATATTTTCGTTTCTTGCCAAAGCTTGATATGATTTTTTTAATTTTTTATTTCCAACCGATATGCAATATTGTATTGTCCTCATTTAAGGTAAATTTGCTATGTATCCGAAAGTCACGCAACATGTAGACATTGTTTGCCTTTTTATGTAGGTATGCTTCATATGACAATTTTGCTAACCCGGGAAGCACATCTTGTAACAGAGGTTGTCTAAGTGTACAATGCATAGTTGTGTTGCCCACGGTTCAGATGACAACATTGAGGCAATGCCCATATATGTATGGACATTTTTCATTGCATCGCAGACAATCAATCATATCATCACTTATCAAAGAAGAAGCATAAGCAAGAGTGTTTCATTTCGCACATACAGGCTCAAAGGGGGTTGAGTACGCATTCACTACAACCAAAACACCTTCAACCTAGAAACATGAGAATATCAGTTAATATATTGAACAATATAATATACAACTGCACCCAAATAAAATAAAAATAAATAAAAAACTGCAGAAATTTGGTGAGGTTATTTGTATGAGCAAAGTGAGGATGAATCTATAGATGTATACACACAGCAGTTGTAGAGCTAGTTAGTTTCTTGAGATCCTGTACTATGTCTGCTCGCAATTATGTTACAAATGTTGCTTGGGTTGTGCGAAAGATCCTTTCTTTAACATCCCTTTTCTTTGTTATATTTTTGAAGAGCATAAGTGGAAATTTCCCTTTATGCAATTGTTGTTCCATTGACAAAAAAAAAATTGAGTTGGTATCGAACAATTGCAGCTACAACATGGAACAATGTAATATTTGTGTAACTTAACCGAGATACATGGACACACGAAAGTAAAGGACAAAAACTGGATATGGAGAATGGTACCATCGCCTTGTCGTTGTCTAACTCTCCATCTTTTATATGGAGAATGTGTTGTGAGCCAAGTTTTCTCGCCATTGTGACAACTGCACCAATGGTTCTGATTGGGTAAAAGTTGTTGCTCTATGCAAGTTGGTTGATAGTTGAGTCTGGGATGAAACGATATTCTGAACAAATAGCAGGAATTTTTTCCACAATACTTGTTTCGTTGAGCGAAATAATCCGATCACAATCACCATGGTCATATACTGTTTTGGGAAATATATTAAAATTTGTAATGGATATCCCATTACCTGGCAATATCTTTTTTGCATGTTTTTGGACAAGCTGTGTAGGAATAGTCAGTGTGACTGTCATCAGGGCCTCCTTGTCTATCATGTTAGCATGCATAATGGATCTAGTTTTGTTTTCCTTGTCCAAGTAGGTGCTATAGATGACCATTATGTCCCTGATGAACACTTGTCCAATTTAGCGGCTGTTCATGCCCTCTATTGATAGTATTTTGGGTGTCACAAGTTTAGACCCGGTGACAATTTTCGAACAGGAAAAGTAATGTGAATGGTATTATGCATTATTTTTTTTGTTTTCTTTTTTTCCTCGCATAAATGTAAAAGTAGACTCGTAGCTTGGATGAACTATGGAGCCAAAGTTTTGCAACCATACCTCTTGATCTGCGGAACCTGCACTATGTTCGATGTCTCACTTGTACTTGTTGATACTTCTTGTGAACTGCAAAGTATATGTTTCAGACAACATCAACATATTCACCATGCCATAGATGAATAAATACCTGAGGATATTTGTTTGGTAAGCATACTAGGAACATCATGTATGCATCTTTACCTTTGGCCTTGTCGGTCTGCTGATGTCTGGGATGACTGACTGCTCATGGCCATGTCACTAGTCCAACTTTTTCTGATGCAAGCATGTGTAGATGAAAATCAGAAGGAATAAACAAGCATATGCATTGTCTATTGTCCATAATTATTCTTAATGTCACATGCAAGGTTGAAGGAGATGGAATACGAAATAGGGTCAAATTGTATGCCTTAGATTTTTTGATTGAAAAAATGTATAACAGTAAATAGTGCATGATGGCGGGGAACAACAACCAATATGTATATCGTGGAACCTCGGAAGCTCGAGGTGCAACCTTGAACCGGTTGACAAAAACATCTATGGGAGACATCCTCCAGCTTACAAAACTATGAGATGTGGAACATAGTAGCTATGTGAAGTCTTTATCTCAGCTTACAAACCTGAGAGAAAGCCCCTATGAAGGGTTTGTGGTTCCTACCTAGGACAGAGTTAGGAACATAAAGATGGCCTCCTCCATGATGTGAGTAAGAAGAACTCCAAATGATTATCCGATGTAAGAGCGATCTGTTGAGTTAGGACATGCCTGTGGCTGAGCATAAGGTGAATGTAGGAAATCCCAAAAGTGCTAGGCACATCATCATGAGAACATAAATGAAGATGATGTGATGGCCTCCTCTTAGCAGCAACAGAGTTGAAGAGAAGAATCTAGATGATCCTCCTGTTGGTGGCAGTGGGAAAACAGATCTGTAGAGAAGATGTGCCTGTGGACGAGCACAGGTGAACATGTGAAGACCTGGTTCATTTGTGTAATGCAGTGAATCAGGTCCATGGCATCCCTATGGATGTGCCCCTAGTGGATGAGCACTAATGGGTGTATCAAATCCTTTGTTATATGTTGTTCAAGAGTTAGACCTACCTGTAACCCTAGTTATTGTGTAAAGGGTACATGTCGGCCCGATCTTATTGTGTCTAAAGATAAACTATAAAAGATAATTAATATTAATATTAATAGTACTATTAATATTAATTATTATAATAATAAATAAATAATATGTCTAAGTGAAGTAGTCCCTATTGTGCCAATAGACACTTTAGTTGATAGGACAAGTCTAATATAAGTAAGAGGAAATATTTCATTGTAGACACACACACACACTTGTGAGTTTTGGAAATTTCAGCAAGTACACTTCTTGGTCAAAGTTGCACACCTCTCTTGGGCGCTAGAGTTCTAGGGTTTTGTGCACCCTCTTGTGTGCTAGGATATTCTTGGTGGTGAAAGGTATTTCTCTTGAAGAGTATAGCAAAGGATTTGGCTAGGTTTTTCTCCCTTGTTTGAGAAGGGTTTCCCAGGATATATCTTGTGTTCTTGTGCATGGTGTTTCTTCTTATGATCTTGGTTGTTGTAACATTCTTGTTTATGGTTAAGACATGATGCAATTAAATGAACTACATGCTTAACCTAGCTTATGAAAAATCAACATGGTATCAGAGCATACGTCTTGAAAGAACCCATTGCACAAGCATTCTTCACAAGAAAAAAGGAAAAACGTCATTGTTGTCGTACATGGAAATTACGACTTTTTATTGAAGAAGATTTTTAGCCTCAAAACCATCTAGAAAAGTGTGCCCTAACCCAAGGAAATATTTGGCACCTTCAACGCACCTTTTCAATGGGTAGATATTCCAGAAAGTCAAACCCTAGTTTTCACAAAGTACCAAAAGTACCAGAAAACCAGAAGTACCAGAGTACCAGAAGTACCAGAAAACCAGAAGCACTAGTCCAGAAATCCGCTGGTCAATTTTGAGGGGTTAAAATTTGGATTTTCATAAATTTGTTGCACCAACTTACTCACCTCAGGCCAGCACATCTATCCCCTAGATCATAATTTCAAAATTTGAAGTTTGAAAAATTAGGGTTTCCTCATAAAACCCTAAGTTGCAGTTGCAGCTTCAGAATTAGTTGCAGTATCAATTGCAGTTGAAGTATCAGTTGTTGTACCAGTTGCAGTCACCCTTGAAGTCTTTTAAGAAGTTGGTAAATATTACCGCTACTACCAGATGGTGCCACTACCTGCAAAAGCTATCAAAGGTATGTACTCACATATGTTTTAATTGTTAAGCTTTAAAGGGTATTTGTAGGCATGGATGATTTTAGGGGATAAATTTCACTCATGGGCTAATTTTCCATGGTTTTTCCAAAAACGAGATTCACTATTTTAAAAA
>JASDQU010501927.1:8560-21898 GCA_032191745.1 Picea mariana
CACTTTTATATCGTAATGGACCTTGAGCAGATAGCTCTCGTCCTTAGGTAGATAGTCGGCATTTAATAGAGTTAATGCAATTAGATAGGAATTTAATTCTAGATTTGATAGCTTAGAGTCCAAGAGGGAAAATGGATATAGACACCCTCCTTTGTACATTGTAACATTAAGCAGCATTGAGAACAAGCAGAAGAGTAGGCAGAGAACGAGATGAAGAACACCCATGTACAGGCATTTGAATCAATAGAAAGCTTTGATTAAAATCCATGGTTTGTGTTGTTTCTCTGTGTATGGATGTTATGCTCATGAATGTTTTCTTTCTGTCATGCATTTGCTTTTATATGTTGTGTATGTGATTTCATGGTTGAATTGAAGTTTGAGAGGAAGAGTGAATAAGTTTTAATTGTTTCTCTAATTGAGCCAGAGGATTCCTGCAAGGAGTGTAGTCGAATTTGTCCGCAAGGAGTGCGTTGACTGAAGGGTTCAATTAGAGGTAACTTTTGTTGCTATTCATCTCAGGAGTGCAGTGGCACAGTGCCGTGCAAGGAGTGTGCAGGCCAAGCTAAGTCTCAGAGTTGCGATTCTGAGTAGAGTATCATAGGACTGCTGCTGCAGGTGTGCGCAAAGTCGAGTGCCTTCAACACTTAAGCGTTGTTGAAGATTTGCCGCAAGGAGTGCGTGCAAGGTTTCTTCCTGAAGACTGAAGTTATGGAAAGCTCAGGAAGAATAGACCTTGGAATTCACTGAAGGATAAGCACAGGAGAGCTACTATTGGAAGCCTAGGGGAAGTGTCGCATGTTTGCAAGCAGGCGAGCAAGTCTCGTGTGGAGACATTTAGTCATCCCGTGAAATTACGAAGGAAAGGACGAACGATCGAAATCCTTTGAGGAGGTTTCACGAATCACCACAAGCCATTAGATTAGTAGCTGATTTCCCGACGGCCTTTAGATTTGGTTGGAGTTCCAACGGGGTTAAGCCCTAGTAGAGCAGAGAAGAAATCCTAGAGGAGTCATCGGGATACTGAAGTCATCGAGGATTCTGGGAGTGAAGGAATCATGGTATCAGGAATCACGACCCACGATATCCCGATAAGTCTAGAACCGTCTATTGTGTGGATGTGTGTCAGGAGATCTCGAGGAGTCGGGGATCGGAGAATCAAGGTTTTTGAAAACAAGGAAACCTCGCCGCTTGGAAGCACGATCCATGAATTTCTGATAGAAGGGTCGTGTGGGCCATAGTAGGAGATAGTGGAGGACAGGTGGCATAGAGTCAGAGTTCGGGGAAATCAAAGTCCTGAATCCTTTGGCATTAGGAATCGCAATCCTGCGAATTCTGAAGTCCCGATTGAAGTGACGGGGTGTGGAAAAGTTAATCCACACGTGCGCATCAGAAACTCGGCGCATCAGGTATCGGAAGTTGGAAATTCAAAGTGTTGATATCACGAGCAGCGAAGTCGCGATAGAGCGGAAGTTCCAACAGGAAGAATTCAGCGTTGACCGAAGCCATCGGGTCTCAGAGATTTGAGGATCCAGTGTTCAACAGAGAACTTGCGAAGCCGTGAGTTCTGATCCTCTGATAAATCAAGGAAGGGGGATCACATAGGAGGAGAGAATCTGTGGGTGTATATTTCCCAATAGGGAAATATAAGAACATTTGAGTTCTTCGGGACGTGGAGAGAGAAGATCCTGTGAGAGTGGTCGTGCTCTGAGGAGTGCGGTTGCGTCAATAAGCATGTTTGAGGTAAGAATATTCCATGGATTAGAAAGTTTTTATAGGAAATTCATCAAAGAATTCAGTGGAATTTGTGCATCAATGATGGATACAGTGAATAAGAAGCACAAGTATTTTAAATGGACAGAGGAGGTTGAGAGGAGCTTCAATACTCTGAAGAATAAAATAACAGAGTGACCAATTCTTGTCTTACCTAATTTTGAAAAGACATTTCAGGTGAGATGTGATGCAAGTGGACTTGTAATTGGAGCAGTTTTGAGCCAGGATAATAGACCTATTGCCTATTTCAGTGAGAAGCTAAATGAGACTAAGAGAAAATACTCCACATATGATAAGGAATTTTATGCCATAATTCAAGCCTTGAAGAAGTGGAGACATTACCTTGTCCTGCAGGAATTTGTCTTGTATAGCGATAACCAAGCTTTACAATTTATAACGAGATAGGAAAAACTGAATCAGAAGCATGCAAAGTGGTTGAGTTTATGAAGAATTTTACTCATTTCATAAAACATATTGTTGGGAATGCTAACAAAGTTGTTGATGCATTGAGCAGGAGATGTTTGATTTTGTAGGAATTTCAGGTGAAGACTTTGGGGTTTGAACACCTTAAGGAAATGTATAGTGATGATCCAGATTTCAAGGAGCCATACGAAGCATGCGTGAATCCTGTGATGAGAGATAGGAGCCAGTGGAAAAAGTATATGATTCAAGAGGGATTGTTGTTTAAGGGAAATCAATTATGCATACCAAAATGTTCAATGAGGGACAACCTTTTAAAGGAGAAGCATAGTGGAGGATTGGTTGGACATTTCAGCCATGATAAACATTCGAACAGTTGAACAATTCATACTATTGTCTAGGTATGAGGACATAAGTGATGAAAACTTTGAACATATGTAGAATCTGCCAACATGAAAAAGGAAAAATACAAAACACTGGATTGTATCAACCATTTCCAATACCAAAGAGGCCTTGGGATGTGATAAGCATGGATTTTGTGTTAGGAATTCCAAGAATGCAAAGAGGATGTGATTCCATATTTGTGGTGGTGGATAGATTTTCAAAGATGACAAACTTAACACAATGCCATAAGACCAGTGATGCAACCCATGTTGCAAATCTGTTTTTCAAGGAAGTTGTGAGACTTCACGGACTACCCAGAAGCATCATCTCGGATAGAGACACAAAATTTGTTGGTCATTTTTGGAGAACACTGTGGAAGAAGTTGGGGATGGATATGTCCTTCATCTCAACTTATCATCCTAAAATAGATGGACATATTGAGGTGGTAAACAAGAATTTTGGAAACTTGTTGAGGAGTCTTGTCAATGAGCATCATAACCAGTGGGATCAGATTCTACCACAAGAAAAATTTTCATACAACGACTCTCCAAACAGAAGCACTGAAAAGAGCCCATTCCAGATATTGTATGGAATGCAACCCAGGGGAGTATTCGAGTTGAGGGACTTGGGACAGAGTGAGATCAGAAACGCTGGAGCAGAAGGTTTTGTTGTAGAAATGCAGAAGGTCCATAGCCAGATCAGAGGAAAAATACATAACTCTAGCCAAGAGTACAAGCACAGAGTTGATCAACATCATAGAGAACTTCAATTTGAGGTGGGAGATCAGGTTCTGACACATATCAGGAAAGAAAGGTTCCCTAGGGGAACATATAACAAGTTAAAAATGAAGAAGATAGGGCCATGTAAGAGCTTGAGGAAGTTTGATATAAACGCCTATGATATTGAGCTACCAAATGATGTGGGCATATCACCTATATTCAATGTTTCAGACCTGTATCCTTACTGGAAAGATGATGCAGAGGGATTAGAAGATCAAGATAAGATTCAATGGGAGAAACAAATGCCTGTAGTAGAAAAACACAAATGGAGAAGATCATTGATCAGAGAATTGGCAAGAAGACCACGAGGAAGACCTATCTTGAATATCTGGTTAAGTGGAAGGGACACCCAATAGAAGATGCTAGTTGGGAAAATGAAGTAGATATCTAGAAACATGGAAAGTTGGTGTAGGAGCTCATGGACAAGAGTCCATGTATTTTTGTCTAGGGGAGTATGATGCAGGAGGATTGTTAGCGATCACGCGTGGCCGAACAACAAAACGCCTGGGAATCATTTCAAAATCTCAATTAATGGGAGTTACTGCGAGTATTTTGGGGAGCTAATGAAGAATAGAAGAAGATCAAATGTCTAGAGGTGGAATGATCAAGAGTGATCAAGGAGTTTCACTCTGAGTCTTGAATGTAACTGAACTTAGGTAGCAGTTAAAGATTTTTTCGTTTTCCAAGTAGATGAGTAGTCGGGGGGAACCCTAAGGACCCTCTAAGATAAATAAAGGTTTTGTACACCCAAATGAGGATGTTGCGATTTATTAGGAACTTTATGATTTTTGAGTTATTGTTTTGATAATAGCTGTAGCCATTTAAGTTTGAATGAATATGACTGAGGAAAATTGACTCAAATGCATAGCATTGTTACTGTTTGTAATTCTCTATTATTGTGTTTTCATAAATGAATGAATTTCGTTATGAATGGATGAAACTGTGAATGTTAGTATAAGTTTCAATTGATTCTCTTCTATTGAGTGAGTGAAAGGTGTGTACATAGAATGCAAGGAGTACGTGACGGGATCTGTTTCGATTCTGAAACTTAGAAGAGATAGCACAAAACTTTCCCTTTGTGAGGAGGCAAAGCGACTACTACAAGGTGTGCACAATCATCTGCAAGAACCAAGTCTTGCATAGGAATATGCTGCAAGGAGTGCACAGATTTGGAATTCGGCTAAGTGTCGAAGGGACTCCATAAGAGGCAAAGGAGAGAAAGGTGAAATCCCGACTTTATTTGGGCTGTTGGATCCAGAAATATTACGAATCGTCGATCTAGCGCCATCGTGATCTCAGATATCGGGAGAATGGAGGTAAGGAGACTCCCAAATTCATGAAACATGAAACCCCGACTTCATTACAGCCGTTGATTGAAGAAAATATCTGGAATGTTGATCTAGTGCCATCATGATCTCAGATATTGGGAGAACAGGGGTAAAGAGACTCCCAAAGTCGCGAAATGCAAAATCTCGACTTGATCGCAGTTGTTGATCAAAGGAAAAAATATGGATCGTCGATCTGGTGTCATCATGGTCTCAAATATCAGGAGAATAGAGGTAAGGAGACCCCCAAAGTCGCGAAACATGAAATCGTGACGTGCCTTTCATTCAAGCACATGGTCACCACCTGAGGTCACATTGAGGGAAGATAAGAGAGGCGCTAGTACATGCTAGACTCTTGTCAGGATTTCAGAGATCGGGAGAATCAGGGGAGATCCACATGCAAAGACCTGATGCTCGAAATTGCGAAGTTCCTTTTGGGTTATGCTTGTGGTCATAGCCAGTGGTCGCGTGAGAGAATCCTGCACCTGGTGCTTGTTCGCACGATGAAGTTTCGTGAAAAGGACCTATGGAAATTTCTTGAATATTCCAGCAGGGAATCGAAGAGATGCTCCAGCTCGAAGATTGAGAAAATCTAGAGACTGGGAGGTCAGCAGACCCTGTTGAGGTGGGGCACTGCATCAAATTAAAAGTGTTTAAATAATATAATGAAAAGATGAAAAATGCACAGGAAGACCATTTAGAAATAAATGAAATGCTGATGCGTAGTATAGTAACAAAAAAGAGTCCAAAAGAACATGACAAGGAAGAAGAAGTCATCAAAAGATCCTCTAAAAACTATTGTCATGAAACAAAAAATGAGAATAGTTCTTTCTAAGAAAGACACATGGTAGGAAACAAAACAACTACATGAAGAAAAAGAAAACAAGTAGATCACCTAGAAGGTGAATTCAAGAAAATAAAACCATCCACCTTTGACGAAGAATCAAGGATGGGTGAAGAGGTTGAAGCATGGCTACTGGATATAAAGAAATACTTCCAGATTTACAATTACTCTAGTAATATGAAAGTCGGAATGGCCATTTATAACCTGAAGGGAAAAACAAGTATCTGGTGGAAAGACCTGAAATTGGCCAAGGGATTGAAAGAGAAACAGATGGAATGGTCAGATTTTAAGAAATATTTCAAGAAGCAATATTTATCAGAAAGCTATTACGAAAGAAATACTAAGGAATTGTACGAGCTAAGACTTGGACAAATGACCATGGACGATCTGATAAATAAATTTCTTGAACTAGTGAGATTTGTACCATCCATCAAGGAAGACAAAGTAAAGATACATCGATTATTAAGTTGTCTAACACAGTCGTACAAAGACAGAATTGAATTTGACAATCCTAAGAATTTAAACGAAGTATTTAGAAAGGCTCGGATGTGCTATGATCAATACAAATGAAGATCTGAAATTCCCAAGGCATGGAAGGACAAGAAACAAGACAGAATGAATCAACTAAAGAAAGGATTCCAACCAGCCCCTTTCCGGAATATGGAAAAATATTTCCAAAAGAAGGATTATCATTCCAACACCCAGAGTGCACAAGGGGGAGGTAGACTAGTTAATTTGGGAGTCAAGAAAGTTGGGGACAACCTGAGAGAACCATTAAAGTGTTGGGAATGTGGAGAACCTCACTTGAGGAGAATTTGTCCACGCTTAATTTCCACAACAAGAACTACAGTACATAACCTGCAAGAAGCTTCTACAGTAGGGGATATGGTAGAAGCGTGAACATAAGTAATGCATCCATGGATGAAAGACAAGCTGATCATCAATCCACTTTTGTGAAGGTCGAAGGTAAAATTTGTGATAAACACACTTCTATATTAATTAACCTAGGAGCTATTCTGAGTTATGTTACTCCTGGTTTATTTGAATTAAACAAACTCAAGAAAGAAAAGAATGCTAAGTATTGGTTAGTACAATTAACAATAGGGACCAAAAGAAAAGTAAAAGATTTTATTCCTGAATGTGAACTCAACATAAACGGTCAAAGTAAAAAGTTAAATCTGAATATTTTACCTTTAGGATCTTACGGTATAATCATTGGAATGGACTGGTTAGAGAAACATAAACTAATTTTGAACTGTTACAAAAAGTCACTTACTTATAGAGATGAAAAATACACAGTTAGGACAATACAACGGATCAAAAAACCAGTTTCGATTAGGAAGATATTAGCCATGCAGTTTAAGAAATGTATGAATGAGGTTTTCCAAGTGTATGTTGTTCAAGTAACTAATTTGTTAGAAAGGGAAAACAAACCCAGTCTAGAAGAATTTGTAGTCCTACATGAGTTTAGAGATGTATTTGTGGACGAAATATCAGAACTGCATCCAATAAGAGAGATATATTTCTCTATCGACCTACTACCTGGATCTTCCCTGATATCTAAGGCACCTTGTAGAATGAGTTTACCCGAATTAACAAAGTTGAAAATTCAGTTGCAAGAACTATTAGATAAAGAATATATCAGACCAAGTGTCTCGCCTTGGGGAGAACTGATTCTTTTCGTTAAAAAGAAAGATGGGAATTCTAGGCTATGCATTGACTATCGACAACTAAATAAGATGACGATTAAAAATAAGTATCCTTTACCTAGAATTAACGACCTATTTGACCAAGTGGGAGGAAAAAGATCTTCTCTAAGTTAGATTTAAGGTCTGGTTATCACCAAGTTAGAATAAAGTATGAAGATATAAATAAAACAACATTTAGAACACGATTAGAACACTATGAGTTTGTCGTAATTCCATTTGGTCTTACTAATGCACAAACAACCTTTATGTGTTTGATGAATAATATATTCAATCAATATTTGGATAAATTTGTATTGGTGTTTATTGATGATATTTTAGTTTACCTGAAAACGAAAGAAGAACATGAAGAACATCTGAAAATAGTATTGCAAACCTTAAGGCAACACAAGTTGTATGCAAAGTTTGATAAGTGCAACTTCTACCAAAGAAGGATACAGTACCTAGGACACGTGATATTCGAAGAGGGTATTGCAGTTGATCCAGAGAAGATAAAATAAATTACAGAATGGCCTATCCCTATGGATGTAGCAGACATTATATCATTTATGGGAATTGTTGGTTATTACCACAGATTTATCTAATGATTTTCTAAGATTGCGTATCCAATTACATCCCTACATAAAAAGGGAATAAGGTTTACTTGGTCACAAAAGTGTCAGGACAACTTTGATAAGCTAAATGGAATGTTAACTACAACACTTATTCTAAGGGTAGTTGATCCTGATAAAGACTTTACAGTATGCACAGATGCAAGCAAAGAAGGCTTGGTAGGTGTCCTAACACAAGATGGACACGTCATCTATTATGAATCACGTAAAATAGAAGAACATGAACAAAACTATGTTACACATGATTTGGATTTAGAAACCATAATTCATGTGTTGAAAATGTGGTGACATTATTTAACAGGGAGAATTTTTCTGCTACTAACCGACAACAGTGGTGTAAAGTTTTTCTTCAGTCAACCAGACCTCAACGCAAGGAAAGCGAGGTGTCTAGCCTTTCTAAGTGAATTTGAGTTCGAGGGAAGACACATCAAAGGAAAATAAAACAAAGTTGCAGATTCCCTAAGTCGAAGGAATAACAAACTTTTTGAGATAAGTGTTAACAAAGAATAAAACGACATTGAACAAAGAATAAAATCTGCAAGTTGTAATGATGAAAAATACATCAAAACAACAACATAATTACAAGAAAGTGCAGAAAAATTGGACAAAACAGATCTGATTTTGGATAAAAATGGACTGCTAAGGTTCAAAAATGGGTTGTACATACCTAATTCTGTTGATTTAAAGTCAACAATTGTTGACTAATTGCACAAAAGGCCATATTATGGTCATCCATGATACTAGAAAATGATAACAACCTTAAGAAAATTGTTTTATTGGCCTAACATGAAAAGTGAAACAATTGAATACTTATCTAAATGCTTAGATTGTCAACAGGTAAAGGCTGAACACTAGCATCCAGCAGGTCTGCTACAACCTCTACCTATACCAGAATGGAAGTGGGAGATTATCATGTTGGACTTGATCACATGTTTGCCTAAGACTCAAAAGAAAAATGACTCGATTATGCTAGTGATTGATAAACTTAGCAAAGATGCACATTTTATACTTGTGAAATCTACTTATAAAGCAATTAATATCATTGAAATATTTATGAAAGAAATATTTAGATTGCATGGAATTCCTAAGATGGTGATTTCAGATAGAGATGTCAAATTTATGTCAAAAATTTGGAAGGAATTGTTTGTAGGATTGGATACTAACCCGAATTTCAGCACCAACTACCATCCAAAAACAGATGGGGAAACCGAATGAACTAATCAGATTGTGGAAGACACGTTATGAATGTATGTGAGAATGGAACTAACTAAGAGAGAGGAGTACCTATACTTAGTTGAATTTTCTTACAATAATGGCTATCATACATCAGCCAAGATAAGTCCCTTCGAAGCATTATATGGAAGGAAATGCACAACTCCGATTAGCTAGGATAATCCAATTGACAGACTTATGATGGGACCGAAAATGCTCCTGGAAATGGAGAAAATGATAAAAGGGGTACAATAAAATTTAAAAGAGGCACAAGACCGACAGAAAAGCTATGCAGATTTGAAAAGGAGACACCAAGAATTTCAAATTGGGGACCATGTATATCTGAAAGTCAAAGCAAGGAGAAACTCTTTAAATCTAGGAAATTGTTCAAAGTTGGTGCCTAGGTTTTGTGGCCCCTTCAAGATCTTAACTCAAATTAGATCCATGGCATATCAACTTGCACTTCTTACAAACTTAAGATTTCATCATGTTTTTTATCTTTCCTTATTAAAAAAGTATATTCATGATCCTACTCACATCATCGATTGGAACATGGTGTAGGTGGAACTAGAAGGTGTGTTCCAAGATGAACCTTTTTGCTTTCTGGACAGGAAAGAAATAGTACTATGGAACAAATCCATCACCCAGGTAAAAGTGCAATGGAGGCACTTTAGCTCGGAGGAGGCCACTTGGGAATTGGAGGAAGATTTGTAGAAATACTATCCAACCCTATTCCGAGAGAGGAATGAAAACTGAGGACAATTTTGTACTTAAGGGGGAGAGGATGTAATATCCCCAAAAATATTAGAATATTAAATTCTAAGTGTACTTGGGAATAAATTTCAGTTTTTAGAAAATTTGGATTTGGAAATTATTTTCCATTTATGGAAAATCTGAATTTGGAATTTTATTATTGTAATTAATTATTTTATGATTGTTGGGCAAAGATTTGACTTGCCCAACTAACTTATTTTATTTTGACACATGTGAAAGAAATTTTTTTTATAAATTAAATGCTTGAATACAAATGGAACATCCAGGTTAAAAATAGCTTACCACGACTCCATGAGTGGGGAACAAATTTGAGTTACCTCAAGGCTGATTTCTACAAGTGGCAAATGTGGGACTTGACCACTAGTAGCCCCTAAAAATCGGGGATTTGTAAGGCTACAAATTTCCCAAGGAGGGAAGAAAAGACCTAGGCAAAAGATGCATATAAGAACAACATATGGAGGAGGCAGGACATTGCTTAGTATGTTGGATAAAGGGAACTACTTGTTGTTATGAACACTATTAGTGTGAGGCAAAGGAATTTATGATCTGCGGATGTGGACTGTAGCTAAGGAGGATCATTTCATTTTTCTCTTATGGACTCATGGTCAGGCTAGGGGGTGAATAAGGCAAGTGAACTTGGTTGTTATGTTCTACGGTTGGGTGGAACATGGCTGTTCCATTTGTATTCCAACATCAGTTTTCATATATGTATCTTTACTTGCATTCCTTGTTAATATTATGTTGATTACTAATTGTTAGGGAGATGATGGTTTATTATAGTTCAAGGATATTATACTATTTTAATTGAAATGTGATGATGGTATATAGATATATATGTACTCGACCGTACATAAATAGAAGAATTAGTGTATGCTCCTATTTAATCCTTAAATATAGTTATACATATATAAATGACTGTATATACATATCTAGGTGTACATGCATAAAGAAAATGATGGAACTATGTATGTTCCTATTTAACCCTTAATTATGGTTATACATATAAGATGACTGTATATCCCTGTAATGTGTTCATGCATAAAGGAAAGATTGAACTATTTCCATGTTCCTATTGACCATTAAATTACTATTACAAATCTGTACAAATACCATAGAGAATAGACAGAGCGAATAATAGTCCATATACATTCATTATATTATCAATAACCACAAAAAATAGTGATTCAATAGTCTACAAATGTATGGAAAAAGTAGATGCTACATTCAATGAACCCTGCTCAAAATATTTAGAAAACAACCTGTGTATTCAATTGATCATGGTTCAAATATTACAGTGGAGTACCATAGGCCAAAGAGTCCATTACCACTTGTAGACAAAATCTAAGAAGAATGCATAAGTACATATGCCTAGATGATAAATCGAATACCTTTAGAGCAAGAGGTTTTTCCTTGATCCGCTTCCCTCAATTGTTTAAACCTGAAAAATGAGAAAGATGAGGGTTTAGTGAACTATACTAGCAATTTAAATGGAAATTAAGTATCAAGATTAAGTTAGGGAAATACTTAGCTTAAGTTCGGCAAAGAACTAGTTCACCACTTGTGCTTTTACGACATTTTGTCCATAATCCAGGAAGTGGAGGAGTGGACTCAAAATCCACTGATGGGTGCCCTCGCAAAACAAACATGGCCCCATCATTAATTTAATGTATCCATGCATAAAGAATTTCACTTATAAAATAAAAAAACCACAGTGAACAATTATTCCTAAATAAACAATGAATAGATTTAATCAACATGAAGCATATTTTAATAGATATCAAATTCTTGGGTATTGTTCACGATGAATAACCAAGAGTAAATAATGTTACGGAAGGGACCCAATACATAGTTTTAAATCATGACTGTGTAAAACATGGATTGAAACCTATGAATGGTCGACATAGATGACCCCTTTATTAAACATTTTAACTCTTAAGTGGCCACAGGAAAATCCACAGAGGCAAACTATTTGCAATCCAAAGGATATAGGCAGTGTATTGTTTCGAATGATTAATGACCTACTAATTTTGCTATACAGGATGTAATTTACTAATTACGAACAGAGGGTTGATGTTGCTATATATATATATGCTATATAAATGTATACTGAAATTTACGAAACAGAGGGTTAATGTTTCTCGTTACGTATTCACTGTATAAAACAAAGAATGTAAGTTACGAACATAGGGTTAATTTTTTCCTGATATATCTTATTGTATGAAGAACATAATGTAACTTACGAACAAAGGGTTAACTATCACCATGTATATGTGTACAGAGTGAAATCCACAAAATGTCCCATAGAAGAGTTATTTTGCCACTTATTTACATAGAGCATATTTATGAAACTCCATAGAGCGGTAGTGTAAATACACAGAGCGCATCTACGAGTTCCACAGAGGATTAATTATGTATATATATTTATATATATTTACAGAGAGTATCAATTACAAACTCCACGGAGTGATAACTACACAGAACATACTTTACGAATTACACCGTGTTAACATATTTTACACATAGCATAAATTACGGGACTTCCCACAAAGTAATTTGAGGAATTTTCCACATAGAATAAATGAATATATATGTGTAAATGAAAAGGGTTAACAATGTTACAATAGTGGATACAAGATAACACGAGAAGGAAACCAAAAGTTTAACCATTAAAACAACTTCGGGCCACAGTGGAACCCCGAGAGAAAACGTATACAGAGGCGTGATGGTAATGCATTGTAAACCGTCAAATAAAGAAAGAAACAAAGAATATGTTCATGAAACCTAAATCCTTTGCTACTTTGCACCAAACAAAGATTCATTCATGAGATACAGAGGGCTGAAGCAACATAGTCTTTTACTCACCTTGCACAGAGAAGAACTAGAGGGGCGTTTGCCTCCTTCCATTGTTTACTAGGGCCGTGTTTTCCCAAGTTGTCGGCCATACACAGAGTAGGGACAATAGTTACAGTGCAGAGGTCAATTCACATACAACACAGAGGTATTTTTTGTGAATAAATAACCAAAGGGGAAAGAAGTGAACAATGGTGACCTCGAAGGCCTTGCAAAGAGGAGTTATGGTTGTTGAGTACACCCAGTACCGCTGCCATGTGAAGCCATGGATATGGCGAGCCCGCATTGGGCATGGCTACCTAAGTGTCAAGCTTGGGAGGTACAATACAGGCCTCCCATTAATGAAATAAGTATTTAAATGCCTGCAGATCGATCTGACATCCGCCATTAAAATGGGTTCAAACCTATTCAATGTTGGGCCATGTCACTAGTCGGGTAGGGTTTAGCATTGTTAGGTATAGGTTATGTTCGTGGCGTAAGAGAAAAACCATAAGTGCTATGGTGTATGATCGATACGATATATCAAAGTCCTCATTGGTATGGAAGCCATACAACAATCCCGATGTAGTGATATTTACATGTTTTGTATAGAAACTCTTTGACGCATTATGATATAAAATACTTTGTGGTGGATTGTTATATGATAACAATATAAAATCTAGG
>JASDQU010501927.1:90069-114264 GCA_032191745.1 Picea mariana
ACTATGTTCAGACTTGAGGGACAAAGGGATGCAGACTCAATATGAAGTAATTTCTCCAAAGTAACTTTGCTCTCAAATTTGAATGCTTTCTCCTCTTTTCCATAGCTCATAATTGTGCTTCTATAGCCTTCAGAATGCAATTGACGGGCTGAGTCAGAACGTTTCCCGTATATGGAAGGCCAAGGATCATAGATCTCTTGTCGTGACATGGAAACCCGTCTTCATTTTTATTTTTTGGCACAAATCCCGATGTACGCAGGCTGTAGTGGAGAAGCCAGCGTATACGCATCTTGTATATAAGATAGGGATCATATATGTGGAAATATGTATATTTTTGGCTCTAGATTCATCAAAAAGGGATGACAAGTCTGCATAGGGAAATGGAAAAAGGCCCTCTATGCAAGATAGCAATGGTGAGGAAAATCTTGCTATAACAATCACCAACCTCTGCAAATCATGTTGGAGATGTGAAACCAACCATTGCAAGTCATGTTGGGGGCCACAGACCTATTCCCTACAAGTCATACTGGAGTTCAACAACCAACCCCTGCAAGTCATGTTGGAGATTTGTCAACAACCTCTGCGATTCACATTGAGGAAAAGAAACCAACCACTTCTAGACATGTTGGGGGCATTGATTATGTTGATAAACCTAGACAGATAGGACTTAATCCTAAATTCCCTTGTAATATTTGCAAGGGAGATCACCTTACTTATCTATGCTCTGGCATTCTAGAGGCATGAAGATTGTGGTCCATGTCTGCAAGCTCTTCTGATTCCGAGTCTTCTTCATTTTTCCAACAATCTATTCATTCTTTGGTTGATGAAGTGGTCGTGCCAATGCAATCTTCAGCTAATCCCACTCCTATTTTAGGGGGTGATGCAGCTTCAAAAAATGTTTTCTTGTAGTCTATTCAGCTAGTGGTTTACAAAGTGGGCACGCCGATGTAGTCTTCGTTGATCCCACTCTTCTCTTGGAGAGTGTCGATTCTACCAAAGTGGTCACGCCGATACAATCTTAAGATAATATCACTCTTCTCTTGGAGAGTGTAGAGTCTACTGAAGTGGTCACACTGATGCATTCTTTAGTTGATCCCACTCTTCTCTTAGAGAGTGTCAAGCCTACCAAAGTGGTCACAATGATGCAATATTTGGTTGATCCCACTCTTTTGATGGGGATTGATGTGTCTACTAACTATGTTTTTAGCATTTCCAGTTCAGTACTTTCATAATAAGGGGGTATTCCTCTCACTTAGAGAACAACCCCTCCAAGTCCTAGGATGGTTTCCTTTGATTGGAATGACCTTGTTGAGCCTCACCTTCCTTATTTTGTACCATTTCAAATAAGGGTTGAATTTAATTAAAAAAACATTTACTGATGTATTGTGGATGAAGGAGCCTCCACAAGCATTTTATCCTTCTTAGCTTGGAAATATTTGGGTTCTCCCGAGCTTGTGTTTGCTTCGAATGAGTTGTTGGCTTTTGACAGATGTCCTAGTGAATATTTGGGGATTCTTCCTTAGTTGTCTATCTCGTTAGGTGGGAACAATATCCTTGTCAATGTTATAGTGGTGTAAGGCCCGTTAGATTTCAATATTCTTCTAGGGCCTGATTATGTATATGATATGAATTTTGTGTTGTCTATTCTCTTATGGTGATGCATTTCCCTCACAATGGAAGCATTGTCACTATCGACTAGCTGGAATTTGATAATCACCATCCTAATTCAGTGTTAGTTCAGGCTACCCCTTTATATGTTCCTAGTATTCATGTAGAATCTACCCCACCACAGGTAAATTATGTGGTGTCTTATCCTCGTTGTTCAATTTCCCCTAAGTAGGAACTTTTTCACTCATGTTTTCCTTCTTGAGACTTGGTCTCAGCAATTGATCCATTGGTTTATCCAATGGGGGAATGGGATCCTTTGCTTCCCCCTCTTAGTTCAAGTTATCTTGAGTTTACTTTTGAGTCTAATCTCGTTGTTTGTAGACCCTCAAGCCCTTGTGCTTGTGATTCTACGTTGATAGACTCTACCAACCCTGACCAAAACCTCCATCGTCATATGGAATATGGTCATTTTTCTTTTCCTTTTGGGACTTTCTATCCTCCTTGTTTGCGTTATTTATCAGATATTGAGTTGCCTTTAGATGAGGCTATCCTTGAAGCCATGACTATGGATTATATACCATGGGAAGAATTACACAGTGGTTTGTATTTTCTTCCCTTTGGGGAGACTTTCCAGGTTGACTACCAAAGAGACTCTTGTTCAAAGCCTAGCAACAGGCTCTACTTGAACCAATACTATGCATGAGCCACAAGTTTGTGCAGTGGCTTGTACCATACTGTATAGTCCAGGTTTTCTATTTTCAAGTTTTGTATTCAGTAGCACCTCTTATTTTCCAAAGTTTCTATCTATACTAGATTTATTAACTTATGGATGAGTGTTATTGGCCTTATATGCAGGATTTTGGAAACGTTTTTTCTTTGAAACTTCTTCATTGTATTGATCCACTCTGACAGGTATTGATCTTCAAACTAGATTATAGGTTAGATTTTTCCCTACTTGCATTTTTTCCTTATCCGTTTCATGGTTCATTTGGCCCTAGGATCGACCCCACTAAATTGCCACACTAACCTTCCTTATTGATAAGTGTGTCGTACTTTATGTGGTAGAGTCTTCCTTCCATGGGAATACTAGTTAGAACCTTGTTTTCCATTTGATTCCCATGTCGAAGTACTTCATAGGAATTGGAGTCATGTTTAGTCCCGCAATGACCTTTTGTTGAAGCTTCATCCTTCTTCTTCATTATTTTCTCTATCCTATACCCATGGGACTCCTCTGGAGCATGGTTTGTCTTCTTTCAAGCTCACTTAAACTATCAAAGTGACATCTAGTGAGAGATTACTTATCCTTTTTTCTTCCTCACTTAGATCACATAAGAAAAGGATCCCCCCCTAGAGTCTTCTTTAAGCTCTTTCCAGACTCTCTAAAATTGAAAATATTGTCAAGCGATCTTGTTTCCCTTCACACTCGTCAAAGTGAAATTCGAAGGCACATTTGTTTGGTGATAGTTTACCCTTTTTTAGGTCTGGATGGATAATTTTACAAAAAAAGGTACACCCTAGGAACTATGTCTCACTAGGAGAGTATTCTCAGGTGTAATTTTAACCCTTTTTCTAGCCTGAGGGACCAAATTTGTGAAAAAGGGCCATTCTCTTGGTTTTGGTTTATCACTTTTTCGGGCCTTGGAGATTATTTATGAAAAATGAAACCCCTTGGAGTCTTTTTTAATCCCTTTTCAGACTCCCTAAATAGGGAAAGATCGTCGAGTGACCTTCTTTCTTTCACACTAGTTAATTGGTCTAGAAGGAACATCTATTTTCCATAAGTTTAACCCTTTTTCCGGCCAATAGATTACCCAGGAAAAAGGTACTCCTCGGGAGACATGTATCACTGAGAGAGTTCTCCTAAGTTATGTTTTATACCTTTTCAAGCTTAGGGGACTAAATTTATGAAAAAGGACGAGGGAGTCCATAGTTAAGCTCTTTTCAAACTCCTTAAAATTGAAAATATAGTCGAGTGATCTTCTCCCTGTCACACTCGTTAAAATGGTTTTGAAGAGATGTCCTTTCGGTATAGGTTTAACCCTTTTCTAGACTGACTGGACTAAGTACAAAAAAGGAATACTCTAGCCCTAGTGACTAGAAGAGCTCTCCTTGGTATGATTTTATTCTTTTTCGGGCCCTATACACTAAACTTATGAAAACTATCACTCCATAGTCTTCTTTTACTGTTTTTTTAGACTCTCTAAAAGTGAAAAACCACCGATCTTACCTTCCTTCGGCTCGTAAAAATTTACATTGAAGGAGGATCATTGTGTCTATCCACAAATTGCATCGCATGTATCACTCTTGCATCTTTTTTTTAATACCGGCTCCATTTTGTTGTTTCTAAACCTTTAGAGCTTTCCTTAGGTGTAGGCCTTGCAACATTTTTCCCCTTGTGTTCTAACACCCTAACCCATGGAGGAATTTTCTCGAGTGTCCTTATCCTATGCATGTCTTCTCCCACTGAGTATCAATATGTTCCATGCAATTTGAACTATTTTTCTTGTCCATGACAGTTGTTCCTCCTTTGTACAATAACATTCTTTGATTCCTTTTCAAACTCGTTAAAAATATGAAAAAGACAAAAAAAAAAAATTCCAAAAAGAGGGGACAGGAAAATGTTATCTTTTACTGGAGGCAATCTAGTCACCCTTGGACAGATCACATCCTTCAGTTCATTCTACAAAGAACTTGGGGATTTAGTATGGACTTAGGAAGTTGTTCTCGTTACATAGAGTTGTGTCCTCCTCTGTTTGGTTACTCTTTCAAACACATGGAGAGTTTGTGGTGCCTCATGTGCCACAAGCTTATGTTAATAACATGCTTCCTGAGTCTTTTCATATGTCGTTCTCTTGTCCAAAGGAAATTCTTACAACCTGATTTGGCCTTTCTGCATTAAGTGTTTTGACCTTCACAAGTCGACCATCCCGAGAGTCCTGCCAAGTGTACATTCAGAATCAATGAAGTTTTGTGCCTAACGATTGATATCCTCTAGTATTTCTACAACGACTTGTCAAAGACCTTAGGATAGTGAGTTTTACACTCCCATTATACTTCTACCTAATTTATGAAGATCTTGACGATATTTCTCGAGTTACTGAAGCTATCATCTCTAACTACAGGCATTGATTCCTCTTGAAGATTCATAGCACATTGTATTTGTATATATTCTAATTATTTTGAGATGTAAATCATTTGTGTATTATTCGTGACTACTATCTATATTGGAATACATATTAGTTATGTGGCCATGATTATTAAACATGACATGGATCTGTAGTGTACTTGATTAGCAACCATGCTTATTTTTTCCCGAGCATGGGTATGCCCGCCTCTGTGATTATTATTATTCTTTTGTAGATGAAACACTTGTGAATACTCATTTAATCACTCTCGACTCGGTGCCTTCTCATTTTATTAAAGATGTTATAATAAATTTTGGCCATCAGTTTCTCTTTTGACCCCACACATTAGGGGGCATATGTTATAGCTCAAAATTCCACTATGATGCATCTTTGACATTGGCCTACTTAATTACACATCTACCAATCAATTTTTCTAAGATTCCTCTTAAAAAACAATCTTTTTCATGTTGTATGTTTCATGATACGTATGCAGTGTGCGTACATACGCTAGTTGCATGCCTGAAATCCCACGTATACTCAAAAAGTTGCAAAAAATAAAATGTTTCTCACTTTCAGGCAAAGTTTACAGGTTGAGTCAGGTTTCCTAACCATATTACCTCTTATATCTCTTCTAACAACGAATTAACCATCTTGTCTCCATATAAAAGGGGCCCTAGGAGGGTCATTTGGAGATATCAAAGAAGAGGCAAGAGAACTCTACCAAATTTTCTCCCTTGTGTTCTAAGCCTTTTGCATCCTGCTCTAAGTTTTATCCTCAACATTACCTTCCATCCATCCTCCTTATACCATCCATCTTCCTTATACCATCCATCCTTTCCCTTATATTCGCATGTTGGTGGTGAGGATAGCATATCATAAATAGTGCACTTGGAGTCAAAGTAGAGGAACCCAGACGAGGTTCGTGGAGCGACATCAGAAAGATTCAGGTTGTAACTTCCAATATTGTTATTAATAAAACAAAAACTTCTTGTGCCAGATATTTATGTCTCTGTGTTTATTTTTATGATTTTTTTTCAACAATAACTAACCCTTTAAATGATCTTGGTAGTTATGCATATGTTGTCATAGTTTGTTCTCTGAATTTGTTCCAGGCCAGCTTTGGGAGGAGGCCTTCTATCTTGGAATAGACAAGAATGAGAATGGATCTACAACAGAAGGAAGAACTCAAGGTACACATTTAGATCTTTTCTCCCTTCCCTTAATTATCATTAGTTCTTTGTTGGATTTCGGGTAGAATAGAAGCATTTCTATATTTTAATGTGTCAAGGCTCTACCTAGTTGCTAGACCTAGATTAAGGGGATTTTCCCCCATAGAAGTACTCCCTAGAACAAAACAAGTGGCTGACCAAAATGTTGGGTTATGATTATGAAATCATATATAAAAAGGGAAAATACAATATAGTTGTAGATGCATTGTCAAGACAACATGAGGAGGACAACTTCCTCTTTTCCTTATAATTACCAGTTCCATATTGGATTGAAGAAGTATGACAAGAGTGGCTTACACACCTGACTATCTCCAGGTTAATTCATCGACTTCAAGAGGACCCTAATCCTCCCATTGGCTACACTTGCCAAGAAAATATTCTTAGATATAAGGATCACATGGTTTTGTCACCCTTTTCATTCCTCAAGCCGAGGATCTTAAATGAGTTGCACTCATGTGATATTGCGGGTCACTTAGGCTTCCAAAATAACTATGTGTGTGCCCACTGTTCTTTTTTATTTGAAGGTGTGAAGAAGGATATCCTTCACTTTTTCACTAAATGTGAGGTGTGCCAACACAATAAAGGTGAAACCATCAAGTCTTTAGGAGATTTACAACCCCTACCCATTCCATCTTCTATGTGGAAAAACATCCCCATGGACTTTATAGTGGGCCTCCCCAAAGCTGGGAACAAGTCACTCATCATGGTGGTGGTTGATCGCCTCTCCAAGTATGCTCATTTTTATGCATTACCCCACCCTTTCACACCGACACTAGTAGCACAAGTTTTCCTTGATCAATTTTTCAAGTTACATGGAATACCCACCTCTATTGTATCTGATCGTGACCCCACTTTCACCAGCACATTTTGGCAAGAATTGTTTAAATTACAGGGCACCCAACTAAACATGAGCACCGCTTATCACCCCTAGTCTGAAAACCAAACATAAGTGGTCAAAACATGTTTGGAAACCTACTTGCGGTGTTTTTATTCTAACAAACAACACTAGTGGGTGCAATGTCTTCTCTTGGAAGAATGGTGGTACAATACTTTGTATCGTACGACCACTAAAATGACCTCATATGAAACAATGTATGGCCAACAACAACCTACAATCACTACCTATATTCCAATCACATCAAAGGTCCAATCTATTGATACAATGATGAAAGTTCTAATAGCCGCCTTAGCGGCACTGAAGGATAACCTCCACATGGCCAAAAATAGTATGAAGCAACAGGCGGACCAACATCATTCAGAAAGGGTTTTTAAGGAAGGTGATTAGGTGTTTCTCGGACTCCAACCTTACAAACAAACATCTCTCAAATCCCAGGGACATCACAAGTTGGCACCCAATTTTTATGGCCTCTATCATATCATCAAGCGTATTGGTTCAGTGGCCTACAAATTGCCCCTTCCAGATACTTCCAAAATCCATCTGATTTTCCATGTTTCCTGTTTGAAGAAAGTGATGGGACAAAATTGTAGGGTCCAAACCATCCTACCTAAATTATATGAAGAAGGATCCCTTTGGATCCAATCAGAAACAATCATCAATGCATAGGAACTTCGATTGCATGGAAGAACTATCAAGTAAGTTTTGATCAAGTGGAAAGACACATCACCAGAGGATGTGACTTGGGAACTATTGGCCATACTCCAACAACTTATGCATCTTCATCCCTGAGTACAAGGTTTCTTTTGAAGGGGGAGCACATGTTAGGATCTGATCCTAACCCCTCTTCATGGTTCATTAGTTAGTAGGATATGTATTCTATGTAATAAAGGCCGAAATTAGTTAATAGGCCTAATAAATAAAGGAGAATAAGTCAATGTAAGAAGACCTAATAGAAGATTCTGCTTCTAGAAATATCTTCCTCTAGAAGTTTCCTTAGAAGGTAGAATTAGTATAAATAAGATTAGGATGTATTGGATATTTTTGTCTTGGAGATTATTGTAATAAAGCTCTACTTTTCTTGAGGTTTCCCCCTTGAAGAGGTAAGTGAACATTGCTATATGTAATAAAGGTGCTCTTTCTAGTATTATTCTGGTATTTCTCTAGATTTATTCTTTTTGTTCCATTACTACTTGCTAAATATTTATGTTTCACATATTATATTACATATGGAATATTTCACAACACATCAAGAAGCCATGATCCATCAGTGTCCTTTGTAAAACACTCTCAAAAAACATATTTTCATATTCTAACAATCCTCCTCTCTTGTTTCTATAAAAATCCATTGGTACATATAATGTTAGTTGCTCCATTACATATCCATTGGTCCATTGTTGTTGTGCATGCCAATTGATCATCAATTATCCTGGGGAAGATCCTTTCGATTTTCATGATTTCTCCAATGTTGGCAATCTCGAGGTCTTTGAAAATATTTTGAAAATTTTGTTTACCAGCTTGTTTTATCTCTTTGAAGGATTTCACCTTGGTTCCATATGGTTTACTTATTTCTCAGATAGTATTTATGTTCCTTCTATAGTTTGAAAACTTGTGGAAAAACTTGGTATTATTGTCACCTTCACCCAACCATATGGATCTGCTTTTAAGCATATACTTTACCTTCTCTTTGTCTAGAAGATCCTTATGTTTACCTTCAAGTTCTTTTAAAGATTGGAATTCCTCTTCTGAGAAGACTCCTACCTCATTGTTTTAAAAAAGATATTTTATACCTTCTTCCACTTCTTTTAGGCCTTTATTATTTTGAATAGCATGATTTCTTTCCCACCCACCCCATATCATTATGTTCTTACTTTTATTTTTCACTTACATATGATATTAATGGTGAATTTGATATCTCCTTGAGTAGATCAAACTATATCGGATAAGATATAGTGTAGATCTAGATTAGATCTTGCTTACATTTCATTTACATGTATAGATATCATTTTCTTAATGGATATTTCTTATACATGTTGAAGGGTTTGAGTAAAGGTTTCTCCTGTTTCTATGTATGTAGGTAGAATATATTTGGAGCTGGAGTGAAGTTGGATAGATCTACATCAGCTTGGACTCACCATCAAGAGAAGGCTTCTATGATAAGGTAAGCTCATTCTTATTCCTATGTTTATTATGTTTACATATGAATGAAGTGCGATATAAAGGGTAAATCATATTTATCTACCTTCCATATCTATTGGATGATTTTGGTCATCATGATGATGTATTGATGATGGTGTACTCAGGCTCTTCATTAGAACTTTCTCCAGAGAAAATTTACCTTCATCTCTTTCCAGAAATCACATTTTTGAGGAAGGTTCGCGGGCTACCAATACATTTGCCTGCGAGAATGCATGATTCTCGCAGGCTACCTTAAGCCAGGGTGCGAGAAGTTTGCACTGTGTCTAACTGCTAGGGTGCGAACACTTTCTAAAGAAGGGAAAAAGGATGAATTCTCGAAGCTTCTAGAAGGGAATCTTCTAGAAGGATGAGATGGCATTCGAATGGTTATCTAAGTACTAGATTTCCTGATTTTTGGCAGCCAATTCAATTTTTTCTATTGTCCTATCAGCTGCCTACACCTATGTCTTCCGAACTTCAAATTATCGTCGCATTTTTTAAATAGACAATATTTTCATTTCTTGCGACACTTGCAAATTGGTCTCCATTTAGTTTTCACGACTAAAAGCGTGAAAACTTCTCCTTTCGTGGTCACATTTCGATTACTATTTGAACTTTCGTTATCTTTTTATCGATATTTTTTGTGACACTTACCTTTGGTTTATCGTTATGTGGATGAAAAGATTTTTAAACTATGCCCATTTGGACATTCTTACTTTGATTGCGTAACTTGATTTTATTAAACTTATGAGGCATTGAGCATGTGGGTTTATACTTGATTCTATGAATTGCATAAGGGTCATGACTTATTTTTGTTTTTATATATAATGTGATCCTTATAATGTTCCTTTTATAGCTCTTGGCTTGTAAAGTTTATAAGTGTCGATTGGAACAATGGTTTGAAACGTTTGATTAAACATTTATGCAATAACGCATGGTTAACACCCGGTTGGTTGCACATTGAATATTCATGATTTGAAAAACTGTAGTGGTAATGGCGCGTTGGTATAACACCCACCGTTTGATTCTTTGGTTGGTCAAATGATTTGGTTTTGAACTATGCTATGATTGTTTGAACAGAGGTCGAACTCGGCGGTTGTACTTTGCATGGCGGTGAATAACTCCACCACCCTCGCATGCGCACATTAATGTGTTCCCCCTTTGATCGTTCATTGTTGTTAGACCAAATGAATGTGCTCCTGTGCGTTGGTAAATTCGAATCAAACCCTTACCATGTGCTCGCACCATGGCCCCAGTCGTTCGAGCTGAACCCAATGGGAGCCAGGCCCTGTTGATGTTCGAAAGTGCCCACAGTGACCTCGAGGAAATTGGGTGGCTTTCATTTGTACAAAAATTTGAGGGTTTTAACCTCTGCGTAGCTCGGCAATTCGCATTGACCTTTGATGGTTGTCGAGCCAAGGTCGGTGATGTTCAATTGGAAATTGATGAACAGTTTCTCTGTTTGGCTACAGGTTTGCCTGCCACTGGACAACGATGGTCCAAGAATTGCAAAGTAGAGGAGGTCCCATGGACACTTCTCTTTCAATCATGAAAAATCACCTCCTGTGATAAAGGTCTGCCAGTAACAATGCTTAAACAATGGTTGCATAATTTATTGATGATAATCAAACAGTTTATCACCTGCGAAGGTCGGTACAGGTTTGTTTTCTTACACCACCTTCGTTTACTTATGGTCTTTATGGGTTATCAGCTCAATATGCCCTATTACTTGCATAGAAGCCTATTTAAGATGTCAAAGAAATACAAAAGGAACCAGGATGATAGTAGCCTTTTTCACTATGGGCTGGTTAAGATTATTGTGCTCTGTCATTTGAGTCTACACGGTGATTGTTGGAGCAATTTCATTGCTCAGAATGATTTTGAGGATTCGAACCCTGCACAGGTTGAAAAACCTGTGATGAGTGAGGTTAATTCTGTACCCTCAGTACCTTATAGCATTCTGCTACCTAAACCCCTACCCGACTCACCTATCGACCTACCCCACTCTATGACTAAGGATGGCGAGACTAGTAAGCCTGTGGGAAAAAATCCCAAGGTGAAACTCACTGTAAACGCCAAAGGAAAAAAGACTGCACGGTTAATTTCTCGAATGGCAAGGAACAAGCCAAAACCCCCTGTCAATCCTGCCCTATCGTGTTGAGTGAGGACTCTGATTCAGAAGTGGAGCGTTTCTTGGCTAGTGAGTACCCCTATTCGGAAGGTTTGTGTGCCGAACCCTCGTGTGACTTTGTGACAAACCTACCCCCCTGCCTACAAAATGACCCTAACTACCCAGGCATTAAGCTGCCTTGTGAAGCCCCTGGTCATTTATCCAAACCCTCTCCTGCTCTGTCTAAATCTACAGCGCCACCCTGTGATCAATGTAGCTCGTGGTTAGAGAGGTATTACCTTGATGTGCCGATTCTACAGTCAAGAATTCACTTCTTGGAGGACCAGGTTGCACTGCTTACCAGTCAAAAGGCTAAGCTACAAGCCACTGATAAAAAATAAAGGACGACAGGCTCCATCTTGTTTAAAAATGTGGAATCAGCTACAGCGGTCGTGAATTCTAAGTTGGCATAATTTGAGCAGCCTCACATAGGTATGTTTTGATATCGCTTATTTATATAATGAATTCGAATTCGTTTTGAATAGTTCTGTTAACAGCATTGATTGGCTCTGTCACATTATATGCATTCTGTACATAGATTTGCTTTGATTAATGAATGTTTGTTTTCCTAGTTTAGCCTTTATTGGATTCTCATCGATTTGTTGGATCTTGGTGTGGATTTGATTTGATTTATTGAGTTAAAATGGATACTTTGCTGTCAATTGAAGTCGTTTGTATCTATTCTAGACACAAGTTGTTTCTCATATTTCAATTTTAAACGCAATCACATTTCAATTCGATTTGGTTATAATGTATACGATATGATTGGCGATAATGGTTAACTGTTACGGTTTTATGTCCCATATGATTTTGACCAAGAGGAATATAGTTTGTTTACTGTTTTTATTAGTAGCTTAGTGTAGATATAAGTTTAGTTAGATTTATAGGTAAAATTAGTATATTAGATTGTTTAATTTCAATAAATATATTAGATCGTTTAATTTCAGTAAGTTTTATTTCTTATTCATAAAATCATAAAATCAAAAATATATCTCTAGCTGTCTTAGGGAAGAAAACAAATGAGTTTTACAGGTTTTATTCAAATCTGCAAGTTGCAGATAATGTATATTTGTGAATAAGTTGTAATTCAATTAGTAATTAGATGGTTAATTGTTAGAGTCAGTGTAATAGTAATTAGTAGTTTGTATATAGAGTATTTATATTTAGTTTTAGTTTAATTTATTTAGTAGTTTGTTTTAATTAGATTAGTTAGTATTAGTTTGTTTTATTTATTGTTAGTTAGTTTAGTTTGTTTTATTTGTTTTAATTAGATTAGTTAGTTTAGATTAGTTTTCTTTTTGGGTTTCTTAGGACCTTAGAGCGGCCAACAGAGACATTAAACACGTCAAGGTGGTTCATTCCAAACGGCTTGGGTTATTAGACAACCCCGGACCGGTTCCACTCTCTCAGTTGACGGACGGTCAATTTCACCTGTCAACAAATGGTGCTAGAAGGAGGGCCTGAAGTTAATTAATGGCATGAGGCGGTCGCAAGACTCCTCCCCCCCCTAATCACTCACCTATAGTGACTAGAAGATGTTCACACAATAATATTCCCCTTCAAACAGCAACTAATTCAACCGAAGATCTGCAGATCGCAGTTGAGCCAGCAAACCCTAATCCTACAGGTGGTGACTTGGAAGATATTGTTCGTCGATCTCTTATTAAACCACATAGTTCCTTAGCTAGTTTGAGGCAACCAAACCGTCCGTGGGGTCAACCTTTGGACTTCTCTGATAATAGAGAACAATTAGGTGACACTAACCTCACTGTGAATCCTACAGATCCAATCACAAATCCTGCTGCAGGAGGATATGGGATACCTTCTTCACCACCTCCTTCATCTCCTTCTTCTTCTGGAGGAGATTCCTCTTCCGATGAAGGCAATTCACCTTCTCGTCCTTCCACATTCACTACCCCGATGGAAAATCAGAACAACCTTGCTAGACCCTGGTTGGACTAGGATGATGTAGTTGTACCTGGAGCCCAACACCCTTTACCTAAGCACCCGGAGAAATGGATTCCCAAGTTTGATCCCGATTCAAAACAGATAGCCGAAGATCATATCAAAAAATTTATGTTAGCCATCAGACTCCGTAATGTTGAACATGAAGACGTCATCTGTAGGTTTTTCCCTTATACTTTTGAGGGTAATGCATCCACTTGGTACTTTGCCCAGCAACCCCATACAATCGTGTCTTGGGAAAAGTTTGAGTCATGCTTTTTGGAAAAATTCGGAGATGGTAAACCTCCGGAAGTCTTAGTCATGGATCTTTCAAGCTTAAAAATGAATCCAAAAGAAAAAGTTAAAGATTTTAATCAAAGATTCTTAACTCTAAAAAATCGAATCCCTGCAGATTCTATGCCTGCTGAGAGTCTTGTAATAGCTTACTACACTAAAGCTCTACATCAAAGCATAGCTATTTGGGTTAAACGATCCAAAAAGTCCATGTTGTTAGAAGCCTTCGAAGAGGCTACTCAGACTGAAAAAGACATACTTAGTCTTAAGGACTCTTCTAGCAATGAAACTGAGACCGTTTATTCTTCCAAAAAGAAGATTGAAATTCTCCCCAAACCCACAAAAAGCAAAACACAACCTGAAAACTCTAATTTGGAAAATCTAACGAAAGTTGTTCAAAAATTGTCTAATCAAGTTATAGATTTAAAAAGGTCGACTGAAGAAGCTTCCTTGAGTAAAGGACCCTACAAATCTCCTTTCCGAAAGCCTTTTCCTACCAACCAGCCTAATCCAAACCCCGAAGGCTTGAACCTAGAAAGTTTGCAATGTGCCCTTCAGACAATTCTAGAGGCCCAAGATAACTTGATGCCTCCTGAAATCCCTTAGGAGGAATTCGAGAAGGAAACAGTTCAAGAAGAAGAGTCTTCTCCAAACATCTTTGGACACTTATCGGACAACATATTTCAAGCTAACTTCGAGACTATTCACCCTTACAACACTAGGAGTAAGACAACAAACAAACCTCCTGTCGAGAACACTACAACTTCACCTCCAAAGCCATCTAAATCAGTAGAAACTAAACAGAGTAATGTCAGCCCTAAATTATATTATGATGTTGTTGAAGATCTTAAAAAAATAAGGGCTAACATTTCTATATACGAGTTGTTGAAGTTTCCGTTTTTATTACAAAAAATGCTGCAAAATATTTCAGAAAATGGAAAGAATGGTAATTCAAATGGTAACAATGTTGTGCAAAGCAAAGTTCTACAGAAGCCTTCCACCAAAAATAATCATGATTCTCAAGATAAAGGAAGCCTTCCTGTAGTTCCTGTAAATAATGTAAATAATGTAAATAATGTAGATAAAGTAGCATTAGAAATCGCGAGTAAGAAACCACAATCTACTACTCTAAATACTCGCAAGAATGTACCTCCTTTTCTTTTAACTTTCGAAATTTTCAACAGAAATGTGCATAATTGTATGGTTGACTCAGGAGCGTCATCTAATGTGATGCCCTGGTCTGTTTGCCAAAAGATTAATGCCGAAGTAGAACCATCTTCTTTGAAAATCATACAACTTGATCGAACGGATGTTAAAGTTATAGGCGAACTAAAGAATGTATTGATTAGATTATCGTCTAACCCGAAATTTCATCAGGTTATTGATATAATTGTGGTGGATATTCCAGAAGTGTATGGTCTGTTTTTTAGCAGGGACTGGTTGGAGCAGCTACATGGTTACTTCGCAACAGACTAGTCTCACTTATGGCTTACAGAGAATGGTAAGCCCAACAAGATCAGGGTGAATCGTGAGCGTTACCTCAAGTTCACGGTCACGGATTTGAACGACCCGAATGAACCGTACACACTTCCTGTTGATTCACCTGAAGTCCAAGGGATGGACTCCTTCTTTGGAAACTTCATGGCTGAGGTTTCACCTATCAACCATCCAGAACAGCAGCCCGAGATCATAGCATACATGCAACCAACAACTTCTATGCAACAGTCCCCTGAGCCCGATGGAAATCAAATTTGGTCTTTATATTTCGACGGTTCAAAGTCTAAAGAAGGAGTTGGTGCAGGCTGCATCATTATCGATCCGGCATGTAACAAGACATTATTGGCTTGTAGACTAGAATTTGAATGTACTAACAATACTGCAGAATATGAGGCTTTACTGCAAGGTCTCAGAAAAGCCTTGGATATGAACATTCAAAATCTGGTTGTTTTTGGCAACTCTGAAATAGTGGTTAGACAGGTAAGAGACTCTATACACTGTCTTTCCCCGCATCTCAAAAGTTATCAATCTGAGGTATGGAGTTTAATGAATAAATTTTCTGCTTTCAATATAAATTCCATTCCTAGATTAAATAATGTTGAAGCAGATCTACTAGCTAATGTAGCCTCTAAACTTCTTCCTGCAGAAGGCTTATCCCCAAATGCATTCTCCGTGGAGCTATTGTTCCAACCATCTATTCCTGACAATATTACAAACTGGAGAGTATTTGACGATGATCAGTAGATCATTAACTTTCTTCACATGGAAGAAACCTTTCAAGGCACAGTGATAGATGAACACACGCACAATGACAATTTGCACGATTTTACGGTAATACCCAATCCGAAATCTCCTGAAGCTCTATCGGACATGGTAAATTACATACCCAAATCTGTTCTTAGATTAGAAATTTTTTATGATTTTGAAGATAAATTTAAAAATACGGACAATTGCAAAACTAATAGTTCCTCGTTGTCTTATGAAAAAGTCAATTTAGGGACTAGTGAAAATCCTCAGTGTATCAATCTAGGCTTGGGATGTTCTAAGCAAGAAAAAGTTTCTTTTGTTAAATTGTTTAAAGAATTCAAGCATGTCTTTGCATGGACTTACGATGATCTCAAAACATTCGATCCTAATATCATACAGCATGTCATCCCGATGAAACCCCAAACCTTACCCTTCCAACAGAAATTGAGGAAAATGCATCCTAAACTAGAACCGACCGTTCAAAAAGAATTGAATAAACTCCTAAGTGCTAAAATAATTTTTCCTATTAGACACACTCAGTGGGTATCCAACCTCATCCCAGTACGGAAGAAAAACAGGGAAATTCGACTTTGTGTCGATTTCTGAAACCTCAACAAAGCATCTGACAAAGACAACTATCCTGTCCCACCCATGGAACAGATCCTGCAACAGGTATCTGGTTCCGAGAGGCTATCTTTATTGGATGGTTTCTCTGGATACAACCAAGTTTTGATGTCTCCACCAGACCAACTCAAAACTACCTTCCATACCCCGTGGGGCACTTATGCTTATCGCAAAATTCCCTTTGGATTGATTAATGCTGGTGCTACCTTTCAGAGAGCAATGGACATTGCTTTTCGAGGCTTAATCAATCACTCCATTGTAGTTTACTTAGATGATGTGACCGTTTACTCTAAAAACAAAGACGATCATCTAGCTCACTTACGAGCCGTTCGACTACGATGTCGTAAATACGGCATCTCCTTGAACCCCAAAAAGTCTATCTTTGCAGTAGAATAGGGTAAATTACTAGGATTCATTGTGTCTAGTTATGGGATGATTATTGACCCCGAGAGGACTCAAGTCATCGCTAAACTTCCCCCTCCCACATCCAACAAATCCATCCAGTCTTTCTTAGGCCAGATTGATTTCGTGAGAAGATTTGTCCCCAGTTTCTCCAAAATGGTCAGGCCTCTACAAAACCTGATTAAGAAAGAAACCCAGTATCATTGGGGACCCACAGAAAATCAAGCTTTTAATTCCATAAAGAAGGCCACAATAGACGCTCCGTCTCTCATGAGCCTTGACTTCTCTCAAGACTTTACACTCTATACTTTTGCCTCTGATCGTTCCTATGCCGCAGTCCTAACTCAGAAGAATTCCGAGAACAACAAAGTACCCATCGCCTTTATGAGCTTTGCTTTCAAAGGTGTTGAACTTAACTACCCATCGGTCGATCGGCAAGCCTACGCTATTTTCAAAGAAGTTAAGCACTTCCGGTACTATCTTTTGAAGTCAAGGACGAAAGTCATTGTCCCTTACCTTGTCGTAAGGAACTTGTTAGTGCAAAAGGAGTTAGGAGAGAAGAGAGCCAACTGGGTCACCTCCTTGCAGGAGTATGACTTAGAGATCATCCCAGCATAGATCATGAGAGGCCAAGGGTTGTGTAAATTGGTTGTTGATTCAGAAACAGGAAAGCAAGAAGATAGTGATACGTCAAACCTAGAACAACGCGATCAAAGTTTGATTTGTTGCGCACAAAACCTCGTAAGTCCTTGGTACAACAATATTAGATTTTGCCTTGAACATGGATCAGCACCTCGTCACCTTGACCCTGCCAAAAGAAGAGCATTGAGACTAAAGTTTGCCTCCTTTCATCTAATTAACGGTATACTGTTTCGTCAAAATTTTGACGGCGTACTGATGCGCTGTCTCGAAAAAGACGAAGCAGAAAGAGTCTTGCTTGAGTTACATGTAGGAGAAGATGGTGGTCACTTCGGTGGCAACACCACTGCTCATAAGGTTTTAAGAGCCGGTTATTACTGGCCCACACTTTTTAGAGACACCCATGCCTTGTGTCGTAAATGTATCATCTGTCAGAAAGCATCAGGGCGGTTGCAAAAACCAGCCTTTCCCTTGCAACCCGTCTCAGTAGATTCTCCTTTCCAGCAATGGGGCCTTGATATCATAGGTCCTATTAACCCTCCATCCTCACAACAACACAAGTACATTGTGACAGCCACAGACTACTTTACACGATGGTCTGAAGCTGTTGCGCTAAGAACTATCAACACCAGTCAGGTAATTACTTTTCTAAACTCGAATATTATCACTCGTTTCGGTATCCCTGATTGTCTATTCTTTGACAATGCTTCATACTTTTCTTCTCTTGAGATGAACGAGTTTTCTTTGGAGGAAGGAATAAAGATAAAGTATTCTGCTAGTTACTACCCCCAGGGCAACGGCTTAGCAGAATCAACTAACAAGAACTTGATCAAAATTATCAAGAGAACCGTGGCTGAAAATCACAAGAATTGGCACAATGCACTATTGAACGCACTGTGGGCTGATAGGGTAACACCCAAAGCCGCTATAGGTAACTCCCCCTTTTTTCTCGTTTATGGCAAAGAAGTCATTCTGCCACCTCACATTCTTCTTCCTTCACTTCAGTTGTCACAAAAAGTCCAAGAAGAAGATTGTCCTCCTTTAGAAAGCCGCATTAATGATTTGATGAAGTTGGAAGAAGCAAGAACCCAAGCTAAGAGTAAATTAGATCAACACCAACAATTGATTAAAAGCTGGTTCGATTCTAATTCTGCTTCTGATAGGAATTTTGAAGAAGGCGATCTCGTCTTAAAGTGGGACAAACCACACGAAGGAAAGGGTGAGCACACCAAGTTTCAAAACTTATGGCTTGGGCCATTTTTAATTGCTGAAAAGTTGGGTCCTAGTTCCTTTTGATTACAGAATCTTGAAGGGAAGCTTGACATATATCCGGTGAATGGACAAGCCCTGAAAAGATACTTTACTTGATAATTACCATTGTATATTATGTAAATATTTCGTTTTTGTTTGCATCTTTCGTTTGCTTTTTGTTTTGGTTTTGATTTGAATTGATCATTTTTTCGTGTTTCTTGAAAAATACGCATACCTGTGCACTGAGCCATTCAGACAAAGACCATAGAAAAATTTCTTCGCTGAAATAACTTCTAAAAGTTTGTACAAACATCAGTGATATATTTCTGAAAATGATATCTATGTTGGAAAATTTTGTTGTTTGAAAGAATTTTACTGATTTCAATCTCTGAGCAAAGTTTGTCATGATCATCTATTATCTTTTTATGCGGTCCCTTTTCCGTAAAGGAATGACTCAAAAATATGTCTCCCTGTCATAGGAAGTTGTGTTTATAAAACATCTCTAGAACTGAATAAAGGACAGTGTTAAAAAACTCTGATGAGTTCTGAAAAACATATGTTAAAATATCAAGACTTTCAGCATCACCCCGCTCAACTATATATCTACAAAAGAAAAACAAAATAAAATTATTAATAAGAGTTGTGGGAAGTGCTTGTAAACCCGTCGGGATACTGAACAGGTCTGCTGGCAGCGGGTAAATGCATGCATGATGCCAAGACAACTTCGTCAGGGTACTGAACAGGCCCGCTGGCAGCGAAGCAATGTCGGGTACATGAAAATTTGTAAAAAATATGAGAAACCTCTTTAATGTCCTTTATTCTGATATAGAACTTCTTGACAGGATACAGATGTCAGAGTAGGTTAAATGGAAACCCTGTCGAGGCTATGGACGCCTGCTGGCAGTAGTGGCCATGCCAATAGTATTGAAGATTTTATCTTTAAAATCGTGACTTGCTGATCTTAAGACTGTTATTGGTTTTCGTCTTTTAAAACACCGCTGGAAAAAATGATTAATGATGATGCTAGTACGATTTTTGGTTTTTGTTTTTGGGTTGAAATTCTCTTTGCTATCCTAATCTGAATTTATTTCTTTTGACAGAGATAACTGCTTCTACCAGTGTGTCGCCATTGTTGGCAGCCATTTCAATTTTTTCTATTGTCCTATCAGCTGCCTACACTATGTCTTCTGAACTTCAAATTATCGTCACATTTTTTAAATAAACAATATTTTCATTTCTTGCGACACTTGCAAATTGGTCTCCATTTAGTTTTCACGACTAAAAGCGTGAAAACTTCTCCTTTCGCGGTCACGTTTCGATTACTATTTGAACTGTCGTTATCTTTTTATCGATATTTTCTATGACACTTACCTTTGATTTATTGTTATGTGGCTAAAAAGATTTTTAAACTATGCCCATTTGGACATTCTTACTTTGATTGCATAACTTGATTTTATTAAACTTATGAGGCATTGAGCATGTGGGTTTATACTTGATTCTATGAATTGCATAAGGGTCATGACTTATTTTTGTTTTTATATATAATGTGATCCTTATAATGTTCTTTTTATATCTCTTGGCTTGTAAAGTTTATAAGTGTCGATTGGAACAATGGTTTAAAACGTTTGATTAAACATTTATGCAATAGCGCATGCTTAACACCCGGTTGGTTGCACATTGAATATTCATGATTTGAAAAACTGTAGTGGTAATGGCGCGTTGGTATAACACCCAACGTTTGATTCTTTGGTTGGTCGAATGATTTGGTTTTGAACTATGCTATGATTGTTTGAACAGAGGTCGAACTTGGCGGTTGTACTTTGCATGGTGGTGAATAACTCCACCACCCTCGCATGTGCACATTAATGCATTCCCCCTTTGATCGTTCATTGCTGTTAGACCAAATGACTCTACTCCTGTGCATTGGTAAATTCAAATCAAACCCTTACCATGTGCTCGCACCATGGCCCCAGTCGTCTAAGCTGAACCCAAGTAGAGGAGGTCCCATGGACACTGCTCTTTCAGTCATGAAAAATCACCTCCTGTGATAAAGGTCTGCCAGTAACAATGCTTAAACAACGTTGGCATGATTTATTGATGATAATCAAACAGTTTATCACCTGGGAAGGTCAGTATGGGTTTGTTTTCTTACACCACCTTCGTTTACTTATGGTCTTTATGGGTTATCAACTCAATATGCCCTATTACTTGCATAGAAGCCTGTTTAAGATGTCAAAGAAATACAAAAGGAACCAAGCTGATAGTAGCCTTTTTCACTATGGGCTGGTTAAGATTATTGTGGTCTGTCATTTGAGTCTACATGGTGATTGTTGGAGCAATTTCATTGCTCGGAATGATTTTGAGGATTCGAACCCTCCAAAAGTTGACAAACATGTGGTGAGCGAGGTTAAGTCTGTACCCTCAGTACCTTACAGCATTCTGCTACCTAAACCCCTGCCCGACTCACCTATCGACCTACCCCACTCTGTGACTAAGGATGGTGAGACTGGTAAGCTTGTGGGCAAAAAGCCCAAGGCGAAACCCACTATAAACTCCAAAGGCAAAAAGACTGCCCTGTTAATTTCTCGAATGGCAAGGAACAAGCCGAAACCCCCTGTCAATCCTGACCCTATCGTGTTGAGTGAGGACTCCCATTCGGAAGTGGAGTGTTTCTTGGCTAGTGAGTACCCCTATTCGGAAGGTTTGTGTGTTGAACCCTCGTGTGACTTTGTGACAAACCTACCCCCCTGCCTACAAAACGACCCTAACTACCCAGGCATTAAGCTGCCTTGTGAAGCCCCCGGTCATTTATCCAAACCCTCTCCTTCTCTGTCTAAATCTACAGTGCCACCCTGTGATCAATGCAGCTCATGGTTAGAGAGGTATTACCTTGATGTGACGATTCTACAGTCAAGAATTCACTTCTTGGAGGACCAGGTTGCACTGCTTACCAATCAAAAGGATAAGCTACAAGCCACTGATAAAAAACAAAGGACGACAGGATCCATATTGTTTAAAAATGTGGAATCAGCTACAGCGGTCGTGAATTCTAAGTTGGCATAATTTGAGCAGCCTCACACAGTTATGTTTTGATATCTCTTGTTTATATAATGAATTCGAATTCGTTTTGAATAGTTCTGTTCACAGCATTGATTGGCTTTGTCACATTATATGCATTATGTACATAGCTTTGCTTTGATTAATGGATGTTTGTTTTCCTAGTTTAGCCTTTATTGGATTCTCATAGATTTGTTGGATCTTGGTGTGGATTTGATTTGATTTATTGAGTTAAAATGGATACTCTGCTGTCAATTGAAGTCGTTTGTATCTATTCTAGACACAAGTTGTTTCTCATACTTCAATTTTAAACGCAATCAAATTTCAATTCGATTTGGTTATAATGTATATGATATGATTGGCGATAATGGTTAACTGTTACGGTTTTATGTCCCATATGATTTTGACCAACAGGAATACAGTTCGGATTATTCTGTACAAATTCACCCAAATTGTGAATAGATTCAATTCATAACGATTATTATAAAATCCAACCGGTTAATTCGCATGGGTTTTCTGTTAACTCGATCATGTTATCAGTCGGATTCGTAATGGAAATGAATGTACTGTTTGGATTTGATTTGTTAACAAGATTGAATTCGCGATCTATTTCTATAATTAAACTCAGTCGTGATTAGTTTACCCAGTTGCAATTATAACTTTTGTTAATTCTATTAAGATCCTGTCTGTTGACTGTGCAAGAAATCTATCACGAATTTGGTTGGGTTGATGCTGTTACGTATGATTTCGTTTACACATAATCGAAACAATTTTTTCATCTGTCTATTCGCTTAAACGATGTGAATCTTTTGCTATTTCATTATAGCTATTATGAGTGGAAAAGGGTTGTGTTGGATTAGATCGTATCACATACGATATGTTTTACTATCGATTTCAATGGGATATGAAACAGTCTTGTCACAGTTTGACCTGATTTTATGGAAACAGTAAAACAAAGTATTCTTACCCCTGTTTTCGATTGAATCACTTTTGATTATGTTTAATATTGAAAGATAAAATCATTTGAATCTTAAGTGATTCCTTTTAAATGATCATTTGAAGAAAATTGGTTTTAATTATTTTAAAAGATTTGATTTGATTTCGATTCTGATCCTGTAGGTTATTTTAGACTAGCTACAGAATCAGATGATTCTGTAGCTAAGTTTGTAGGATCAAATTTTTATTGTTTTGCTAATAAAATATCTTTCTAATTTGTTATTTTTGGTCTATTGCAGATGAATTTGAAATTGCAGTGGATTTGATGAGCAGTTAGGGGAGATTTGAAATATTTTACTTGCATTTTAGTTTCCTAGTTTAGTTGATTTTGGGGATATTTTCCCAGATTATGTAAAACAGTTTGATATTATCCACAGGGAGGTTTTACCTTGTAGAGAAACTTATATATACTTATTATTTTTGTAATAATGATATCCTCATCGGTGGGAGAACAAGGATATGGAGTTTTAATACAGACCGAGACAGAATTTGATATTCTGCTATAGCTTTAGCTTTCATAATATCAATATTTTGTTTTATGTTTATGTGTATCTATTTGCATCTGGTTAATGACTACTTTAGTTGTCTTAGTCTTTTGCAAATGATATAATTTAATCATTGTAATCCATATCTGATTTCTTCCAAGCATTTAAAAAACATAGCAATTGCTTAGTTCAGTTTGTGAACGACAGATTTCTCTTCTTCATAAGTTGGATTATTAAGTATAAGTTTTTGCATAACAGGTTTCCCTTATTGCAAAGATTTATAAATCATATAATTGTTATGATTTTTTATGTCTTGTTTGTCCTGTAAACAACTCAAAGAGCAGCGCAACCTATCATTTACGAGAAGCTTCAGGATTATCCGGTGCGAGTTTCCTTCCTCCGACCAGCTTCGAAGTCATCATACATAGGACAAACTAGGAGCGTTTCCAGGTTAGTTAGTCCCTTGTTTGTTTATTGTTTTTATTAGTAGTTTAGTTCAGATATAAGTTTAGTTAGATTTATAGGTAAAATTAGTATATTAGATTGTTTAATTTCAGTAAATATATTAGATCGTTTAATTTCAGTAAGTTTTATTTCTTATTCATAAAATCATAAAATCAAAAATATATCTCTAGCTGTCTTAGGGTAGAAAACAAATGAGTTTTACAGGTTTTATTCAAATCTACAAGTTGTAGATAATGTATATTTGTGAATAAGTTGTAATTCAATTAGTAATTAGATGGTTAATTGTTAGAGTTAGTGTAATAGTAATTAGTAGTTTGTATATAGAGTATTTAGTTTTAGTTTTAGTTTAATTTATTTAGTAGTTTGTTTTAATTAGATTAGTTAGTATTAGTTTGTTTTATTTATTGTTAGTTAGTTTAGTTTATTTTATTTGTTTTAATTAGATTAGTCAGTTTAGATTAGTTTTCTTTTTGGTTTTCTTAGGACCTTAGAGCGGCCAACTGAGCCATTAAACCCGTCAGGGTGGTTCATTCCAAACGGCTTGGGTTATTAGACAACCCCGGACTGGTTCCACTCTCTCAGTTGACGG
>JASDQU010501928.1:39439-50520 GCA_032191745.1 Picea mariana
TAATAAGGGGGGGGGGGGGTCCAGAATTAGGCGCGCATCTTCCCAACGGCCAAGATCAAAGTGCCCAGATCAACGACGCACATGAAATCTCACCCTTCTCAGCCACTCCACTTTTAATCAATGTGGGGCCTTCCCCCATCGTGTCACCTCTTGAGCCGCCTCTCCCTTGCAGCCTGTCTTCCACTTCACCTCATGACATGCCCCCCCCTCAGTCCATCGTCCTCCTGCCATCTTCCATGTGTCCTCCTCTCTCCATGTCACATGTCTATTCATCCTCGTGGCACCCTTTTGCCCTTTTTCTCATTTTTTCCTGACACCTCATGCCAGGTGTTCTTCATCTCTCAACTCGCCTCCCCTCCTCGTTCAGTCCCGCCACCTTATGACTTCCCCGTCATCTCCCTACGACATTGTGCCCTGTCATAAGGGCGCTTCAGCTCTATCCCTCCAGCTATGTATGACCGTCTCTACTCTGAATCCACCACCCCCTCTATATGCCCCAGACTTCGCGCTGGCCTCCATGTCTATTCGTCGGGTCATTCAACTAATCCAGGTGGCAGCGCGAGGGGTCTTCCACGTCTTAAAGGTGTCAAGTTAGCCAGGTATTTCCCAATCCCAAGGAAGCAATTATTAAGGTAGTTGGCGGTGGTTAGACATCATCTCCGCCATAAAGGGGAAGTCCGGCGATGAATTAAGATCACGTCGATTCACCCATGGGACTGTCAGGAGTTCGATTGCGTCTATCATCGGTGCATGATCATTCAGAGACTGGAGGTGCAGATTGTCATAAGCCATGCATACGCAATGGTTTTAATGCAACGTCTCGATTCTGTTGTTTTTGTTGTTTGAGTATATGTAAGCGTTTTCACCATTTTGGTATCTATCAATGGTTGAGCGAGGCTCGCGGTTGTAAAACTTTCATGAAGCATTGTTGTTCTGGTTATGCATGGAATTTTGAGACTTCTTGTCTTATGAATGTCATTTTCTTTCATGTCTTTGTTTACACTGTGTTAGAACGACTCGGAATTGGAGAATACAGTCAAGTTGTAACTGTTGTAGGATGATGTAGAATTGGATCACTGTAACATTTGCATTGTCTCTAATCGGTCCTTGTGATTTTTCTAACGTTGAACGACTTGGAATTGGAGAGTCCAGTCAAGTCCCCCTTTCAGTTTTTTGAAGCCCTGAACCAGAGGATATCGCATTCAGGGTTTTTCTTCTACAAATTACTGAAAGGCCTATTTCATGAATTAGTTTGCTCACTCTTATTGCCAAGTCTTCTGCCAGTTCACCTTTTAATCAACCCACTGAATGAAGTTAGATAAGGACCTCCTTCATTCCTTGCATGCCGGACCCAGTCCCTGAGTTAGAGTGATATCTTCCTGAGTCTCTATCCATTCGATCACCCATTCAAAACTACCATGACATAAAATTGATGGGCGTCGGGCTCTGCTCCTGCAAGCAATCCAGGAGTGACTTCTGTCGCCAACATTTCTGGCGCCATTGCCGAGGATGAAGTTGAATATTTTCCCTGGGCAGAAATACATTGAGCCTCTGATTCTGAAGGTGCATCAGACATCAGAGCCCTTCAATATTGCTACTGTGCACCTGGCGACTCCACTGTGGCGACGCCAAGGTTTCCAGATCACTATTTCAGTTGTGGCTACTGTTATCACACCTGAAATCTGACCCTAAGGAGCTTTCTCGAGAAGGTTTTAGCAACTGCTTTCTTAGCCTGAGAAGCTTCCTGGGGTAACGACAATGTTAAGATCTGGTTTTTGATGGTGAACAAGGACCAAGCACATTTGAAGTTGTGCATCTTTCACCTGGCGAATCCATGATTCGAGGATCGATTGGCGACTCCACTGGTTCGATATGGAGAAAATTCTAGCTCAAAGGTTTTCTTTCTGTGACTTTTCCCAGATAGTTGGGTTTCCTAATGCACTTTCTGATAGAGACCAATGGGAAGATTTCCTCCCTGAATTTCACGCAACAATTTGGGAGGAACCAACTAAGAATTTAATGGACTTCCATGAGGCTATTCACCAACACAATATCACGCATGAGGATGCCCGGATTAAGCTCTTCAGGTATTCATTGAAGGGAGGTACTCTTGAATGGTGTCGGTCTCTTCCCGCTATAAGCATCCACTCTTTAACAAGTTTTCATACAACTTTCAATTCATTTTCTAAAGATTATTTTCCAGCTGATTGTTTGTATGAAAACTGTTGTGAGGAGTTTTCTTCGCTTCATGAAGCCTCTGTTGGCCCTGAAGACCAGGTCCGTGATGAAGATTTTACTGTGGAGGAAAGCATTTTCTAGGAAAATATGGAGGTGTTGAATGATATTAATTGTGTTATCCCTAGAACAGAAGCATCTGACATCATATCAGATGCCTCTATTATTTTAGATGCCCATAATGATCACCATGCCTCTTGTAGAAATTGTGAGTTTATAGAGAAAATGTGGTCCATGGGAGATGACTCACTTGGATATTGGGTTGAAGAAGATGTTCCTAGCAGCTCTTCTCATGATGAAAAAGACCCTCTCTTTTTAAAAGAGGGGTTAGTTGTGGAAGAGGTTTCTTCTCTTTTCCTCTAGGGGGTTTCTCACGATATGTTTTTACTTGGGATTAAAGAGAAAACGATTATGTATGAGCAGCCAGAACCAGCAGGTCCCACTATCCCTAAAACAAAATTCTTTTACGGGATCACTGTTCTGGAGGAGGATCATATTAATGAAGGACACCCCCTTTTTGATGTATATTATAGTGATGATGAGCAGAAAGCTTATCCTACATTTGATCACTATAAATATACTGAAGAGCCAGTCAGAAAGAAGAACCACCCCATGGTCCCTATTTATGATGAATATGAATTAGACCTGGTGGAGAGCCAAGAAGAGGAGTAGAAAGAACCGGTGGAACAGGTGACTTCCTGCCTGGATCCCACCCATTCACCTATGCAGACTCAATAAGTTCATCTCTGTAGGAGTAGCTATGGGGCAGAGCAGGCCTGCTGCTACCCTTTTCACAGGGTTTGCCACTCATTCTATGATCCTGTCAGCGAGTACATGGAGTGGCGTGTCCTTTATTCCTTGGATCCCCCCTATTCCATATCAACTTTAGCCAGTGAGGATAAGTTGAAGAGTGTATCCGTTCTGGTGTCACGGTTACACCATCTGTTGGTGATCATCGACAGAAAGAAAGAGCTTCCCTTTAGGAAGTTACTTGATTGGATATGGTGGAAGTCTTCTTTCACCTAGCCCCATGTAAAATGTTTTATTAGTTTAGGATTGTATATAAATAAGCTCCTTTGAGCATTTATCTTTACTTTGTTACTTTTATTTTTCGGCCTGTATTTGCAGCAGCGGGATGTTTTGAGCATGACTCCATAGCCCAACAACAAGTAACTGAAGCTGCGGAATGAGTTCTTAGAGAATCACAGGGACAACTCTATCCCCCATGGAGCCTAATGTTAGTGACATTTCTTGTAAGGGAGGATAAAATGCAAAGGAACGGGTAAAATCCCACTTACCCTAAGTTCGGGGCACAAAATGCACCTGTGGGTAAACGAAAAGAAAATCTGGATGGCGGGGATCCACGCGCCCGAATCAACGACGCATATCGGATTCCGGAGCCCCCCCGCCTTTCTACCTTTAAGATGAGGGGGGGGGTCTAGAATCAGGGGCGCACCTCTCCATCAACTACGATCAAAGAGACCGGATCAACAACGCACAGNCGCATCTTCCCAACGGCTGAGATCAAAGCGCCCAGATCAACGACGCACAGACAATCTCACCCTTCTCATTCGCTTCGCTTTTAATCAATGGGGGGCCTTCCCCCGTCGTGTCACCTCCCGATCTGCCTCTCCCTTGCAGCCTGTCTTCCACTACACCTCATGACATGGCCCCTCCTCAGTCCATCGTCCTCCTGCCAGCTGCCATGTGTCTCCCTCTCTCCACGTTACATGTCTATTCATCCTCGTGGCACCCTTTTACCCTTTTTTTCATTTTTGCCTGACACCTCATGCCAGGTGTTCTTCATCTCTCAACTCACCTCCCCTCCTCCTTCAGTCCCGCCGCCTTATGACTTCCCCGTCATCTCCCTACGACATTGTTCCCCTTCATAAGGGCGCTTCAACTCTCTCCCTCCGGCTATGTATGACTATCTCTACTCTGAATCCACCACCCCCTGCATACACCCCAGACTTCGCGCTGGCCTCCATGTCTATTCGTCGGGCCGTCCAACTAATCCAGGTGGCAGCGCGAGGGGTCTTCCACATCTTAAAGGTGCCAAGTTAGCCGGGTCTTTCCCAATCGCAAGGAAGCAGTTATTAAGGTAGTTGGCGGTGGTTAGACATCATCTCCACCATAAAGGGGAAGTCTGACGATGAATTAAAAGCACGTCAATTCGCCCATGGGACTGTCAGGAGTTCGATTGCGTCTGTCATGGGTGCACGATCATTCAGAGACTATAGGTGCAGATTGTCAGAAGCCATGCAGACATAATGGTTTTAATGCAATGTCTCGATTTTGTTGTTGTTGTTGTTTGAGTATATGTAAGTGTTTTCGCCATTTTGGTATCTATCAATGGTTGAGCGAGGCTCCCGGTTGTAAAAATTTCATGAAGCATTGTTGTTCTGGTTATGCATGGAATTTTGAGACTTCTTGTCTTATGAATGTCAGTTTCTTTCACGTCTTTGTTTACATTGTGTTAGAACGAATCAGAATTGGAGAATCCAGTCAAGTTGTAACTGTTGTAGGATGATGTAGAATTGGATCACTGTAACAGTTGCATCGTCTCTAATCAGTCCTTGTGATTTTTCTAACGCTGAACGACTTGGAATTGGAGAGTCCAGTCAAGTACCCTTTTCAGTTTCTTGAAGCCCTGAACCAGAGGATCTCGCATTCAGGGTTTTTCTTCTACAAATTACTGAAAGGCCTATTGCCTGAAGTAGTTTGCTCACTCTTCTTGCCAAGTCTTCCACCTATTCACCTTTTAATCAACCCACTGACTGAAGTTAGGTCAAGACCTCCTTCGTTCCTTGCATGCTAGACCCAGTCCCTGAGTTAGAGTGATATCTTCTCGATTCTCTATCCATTCGATCACCCATTCAAAAGTACCGTGACATAAAACTAATGGGCGTCGGGCTCTGCTCCTGCAAGCAATCCAGGAGTGACTTCCGTCGCCAACATAACTATTAGGAATTTTTATTATGAACTTAACTAACTATTAGGAATTTTTATTATGAACTTAACTAACCATTACAATTTTTCATTTGTGAACTTAAATAACCATTACAAATTTATATTCTCTCGACCGATTGAAAAATATGGTGACAAATGGTTTTGTGAAATCTTTAGTTATGAAAAAAAATTAATTTGACTTGAAGAAAACAAAGGAAAAGAATAAAWTCACATATGATGRCATATGTCTTTGCAAAGTCGTATTGAAATAATTTAATGATGGGAATAAAACAAAGTAAACGAATAAACTTGAGGAAATGTTTTCACCGCGAKATATTTGATCCCTCTTGGCACTTGATAAATCTAGGGTTAACATGGATCTATGTTGGTCTATTTTCAAACCATTCTTGGAATTATACCTTGTTGTGTCGAGAGGCGCTCTACAGCCAAGTATGGAGGATAAGTTGTCACATTAGGATGATGTTAGATTTCAAAGATTTCAAAATTTTAAATTCGGCTCAATTAAAAGCTCAATTAAAAAAGTCAACTCAATTAATATAAACAAAAATTACACACAATTATATAAACACATATAAATAATCAAATTCAACCATAAATTCAATAAGATCGACCAAGAATATCATACTAAGGAAATTGTCAATAGTAGACTAAGGAAATTGAAAACATCCATAGGTAACCAAGGGAATGGATCAACACATGAGAAAAAGGTTTCAGGTATGTTGAGCGACTCGATTGAATTTCTGGGTATCGCTATCAAATTCTATTGTTTTATTCCCTTCCACAAGACTTTATAAAACCATTCATTATCATATGTGATTACGATTGTATGTCATTGAACCTTTTTCGTAACATATTATATATAAACATAAACCTTTACAATATACAAAAGATATGGATTCCCTATTATGTATCAATAAACATTTTTATATATCAAAGTATTGGTGTAATGAACACTCTTGTTTTTAAAGTTTCACACAGTTAAATTATGATAATTACGTAGAGGGTGTGATATCATAGATAAGAAATAGTTTCTTAATTTTGTCTTGCCTTTAGAGATTATGACAATTTTGGTCTCTCATAACCCAATTCACTTTTTCAAACGTTTCGAATAGTTTAATTCTAACCATTATGTAGTGGACGACACAGCAAGTTAAGGTTAATTCTAATCAGAGTGGAGTAGAAATTCTCCCACCCCTTGAGTTTCCAACGTTACGGACATTTGAATCCCTAGCCTCTTAATAAATAATAAACTCAAGCCTATGAAACCCTAGTGTGTGTATATATAACAACATGAATTATATGATTTTATTCTTTTACTTTGTTTTTTTTTCCCGTCGTTAAATTATTTCCATAAAACTTTGCAAAACCATTTGTCATCATATATGATTTTATTTGTTTCCTTTGTTTTCTTCAATTAAAATTAAACTCTTTTCATAACTAAGGATTTTGCAAAACCATTTGTCACCATATTTTTCAATAGGTGGAAAAAATAGAAATTCGTAATGGTTAGTTAAGTTCACTAATGAAAAATTGTAATGGTAAGTTACGTTCATAAATAAAAATTCTTAATAAATCCTTAATAAATATATAAGGATAGAAACATTTATTGCCTCGCTCTGAAATTTAAAAGAAAAACCAATTACACGACTCATTTTTTTAATATTCTAATTGTTATTTTGATAAAGGTTGTATGATTATGATTGTGTAGGATTCTAATTACATGTATGATAAAGGGTGTATGATTGTGATTTGTTTAGAATTCTAATTGTTGATAAAGAAGAAGTTGCAAATCCACCTAAAGATACTAGGGAAAATGAGTGCGAGATCATTTATGGAATGTATAAGAATAAATGTATAACTTACAATGAGTTTGAAATGCTTGGACATAGGGATTGTGATATTCAACATAATTGGAATACAATTTTTTTGGATGAAGACACTTCCAGGCATTCTATTCATTTCATATCTTAGAAGCGAAAATTGGGGTCCATTCTTACTAACCAGCATGCAAAGTATTATTCATTTGAAAGTTTGGGGGTTAAGGAAAGAAAATAATTTGATATTATCATTGGCCATTATAGATCAAGGATTGAACCACTGCGTATGATCATCCAAGGAACTATACGAACAATGAAGTTATGTTTTATTGTAGCTATTAAAAATGTCCTTGGAATTGAGTCTCTTCCTGAGAAGAGTCTGTTACTTCTTTTAGCACCTACATGAGTTGCATCATTCAACATATCTGCAACAATAATGCATTATGCACTTCATATACCAATAAAATAATTTAGACGTCTACAAGGAGCATAGATCCAAAACTCACAAATCCTCTTTTTTAATAATCATACACCCTTTATCAAAATAACAACTAGAATATTAAACAAATGAGTCATGTAATTAGTTTTTCTTTTAAATTTCATAGCTAGGCCATAAATGCTTCTATCCTTATATATTTATTTGGGCTTAACTAACTATTATGAATTTTTATTTATGAACTTAACTAACCATTATGAATTTTCATTTGTGAACTTAACTAACCATTACAAATTCCTATTCTCTTGATCAATTGAAAAATACGGTGACAAATGGTTCTGCAAAATCTTTACTTATGAAAAGAATTTAATTTGACTTGAGGAAAACAAAGTTTAACAACCCAAATCGATTAATTTTTATCATAGTTTTAATTTAAATTTAATTAATTATTAAAATATATTAAATGAGACTTTTTATTATTTTGTTGTTAAAAAGTGGGTGAAGTAATTAATGGGGGGATAAGGTTGTTGGGGAATTAATGGGGGATAATGTTTCTGGGAAGTTAAGGAGGAGAGAGGAGGGGACTTGGAGAGGGGGGTCTCATGTTGGATTGAAAATTTCTGCAAGAGGTGAAGGAGGAGGAGGAGGAAAATTGGGAGAACAGATCATTTTGGAAACTCTCACAGGGCACTGTTGTTGCTGGGAACTTTGGGCTCAGGGGCCAAGAAAATGAAAGGTTTCCTGGAGCTAGGGAGTAGAAGAGGTTGTTCCTAGTTCGTTGGGAGGTTAATATTCATTTTGGGTAGTTAGGCAGGATCATCAACAACCAGGAAAGGGAATAAATAAACCAATATAAAGGTTGAGGTAGATACTTTATGCATTTTACTAGTGATTTGTTGTCATTATATTGTTTTTGATTATTACGTTGTTATTATATTGTTGTTATTACCTTGTTATTGATTATCATGTTGTTTTTTATTATTATGTTGGTATAAATAAAATCATGAAAGGGGGGATATTATGGGGGGATCTTATGGAGCTCGACTTCCAAGTCCCAATTTTCTGATCCAAAATCTCAAGAACTAGACAACGGCTTCGCGGATTTGTAATGACTGAGGTTGGACTCTGGCTCTAGCTCTTTAGAGCCTCAGACTTTGGTAACATGGGATTAATGGATCCTAGAAGGGGACTATAAGAACTTTAGAGTGACATATTTGAAACAAATCCCATATCAAAGATGAAAAAGGATTCTTCTTCCTCAAATATGCTTTGCGTTGACTTTGCTCTCGGGTCCTTTCGTTTCCAAAATATTATGTGAAGGGTTTACTTTCAAGACGAAGAATCCTGGCGGCCATGGTTGTTGCAAATGAAGAGGTGTTTGAGTTGATTATTGTGTGTTGCTTGAGTAAGAAGGGACATGGCAGGGTTTGAGAGAAGGAGGGGGGAATGTGGGCCTCGCCTAACCTTACTAAAAAATTCCCCCCCGCTCTTATATTATAAATATTAAAATATTTGTCTTTTGTCCCAATCTCCAAGTATATTAAACTCGGGCCCATCTAAAAGTCCAATCACCGTGACTAAAAACCAAACAAACAACTACCAACATCAAGAGTTAAGATAAGAAACAAGTGCCAAGGAGACAACCCATAGGTTGCATAGTGTGCTCAATGCCCAATCTCCAAGTTAAGCCCCAAACTACCAAGCATTTAAACCAAGTTCAATTCATAATGCCACTGCACACAACATATGCCATGTCACAACACCAAGCACAAGCCACAAGGAAAGAGGAGCCCATGTAGGGCCAAAAAAAGTGCTCAACACGTCGAGCCAAACACCAAACACAAGTTAGAACCCAATATCGATACCAAGCGCTAAGCTACAAGGAAGGAGATCCCACAAGGGCGCTAGTCCTTGCACTACACGTCATATTTTAATATATTTATTTTTAATATTTTTAATATATTTTTATTATTGTTTTATTAAAAAAAAATTATGCAAATAGCGACCATCAATATTTACTAAGAACATTGAGAAAAATAGCTAAAAGGAAAAATATATTAGAAAGACTCTATGTTGGAGATAACATGGTAGCATTTGGCATGAATGCACCAGTTGTTCAAAGTGATTGAAATCTAACGTAGCACTTACATGGCCAACAATAGATTATAATGACTATAGAAGTAAAGTGAATATGTGAGAAGATTCCAATATTTTCCTTATCTATGTATGTGGTGGAATATAATAAATGTCACGTTTAATGATAAACATGGTTCTCAATTAAAAGAAAATTTGCATGCTATATAGATTTAAAGAATTTTTTTAATGAAACAAGAGAACCTTTAAAATTTGATTTATATTCAAAATTGCATGACACTAATGAATGACACCTGGAATTTTCAAAAACATGCTAATTGTTTAAGTTCCACATTTTACTATAGTGGAAAAAAATAGATCACTTGGCACTTGATATACTTTTAACTCTCTCTTACAATATATTTTTAAAATTAATTAAGGATATTTAAAATTATTAAAAAAAAAAATTACATTAATTAAAATAATCTAAAGTCATATATATATATATATATATATATATATATATATAATCGAACCAATCCCCAAGTCCTATTGTGATCAAGTGCCACTTGCCTCAAGTTTGGTCACAAGACACTTAGCTCGAGCTTCTGAGTTTGGTAGTCGAGTTCACCAAATGTCAAAAGTATGGGTTTCGATCATTGATCCCACCACTCAAAGTCATTGACATCACGTACTACTGAATACCTTAGTCATTGCACAAGTAACTAAGAAAAAGTACCAAAGGCCGCCAATAAAGCTCAAAAGGGGCTCAAAATGTGCACAACGTGTCAATCAAATGGGGTTGTTTTGAGGTTTAATAATTAATTTAAATTGTATTTAAAACATTGTAGTTAGTTTCCAAGTTTCTAAGGACTTAAGGAGGTGAGTAACAGTAATTGGCAGGTTCTTCATAGTTCTAGCATAGCCAACAAGGCAAGGGAGTTATAAACTTACCCAAAAAAGTTACCAATCTTAGAGGCTTTCGAATTCGACCTTTAGCCACTTACCCTAAAGAGAGTAATGTTTCTTTACAGAATCATGAGAAATGTGGAAGGCAGAGGATATGGAACTCTCATAGATATGAAATCAAACTGCTGCAAATGTTGAGGGGATCATGAAAAAGTGAATAGTCTCACCTGCTATAAAACCGATGGTATAATTCTCATCATGTGAATGAATGTGTTGATGTCGAGCATGAAGAGAAATCATTGGATTACCGACCATTGATGAATGTTGTTAACCAAAGCGAGACAAATTCACTAGTGATGACAATGAGTGTCAAGGTACTTGAGTACATCTTACGAAGTGTGAATAAATGGGCTGATGTCGAGCCACTTGCAAGATCTAATGATCAAGGGACATTGATGTATTCCCGTGATTGCTAGCGAGAGAGCTTGCCATTAAGGCATGCAAGCCTCTAGGTACTCAAAAGGAACTCTAGTCTATATCCCAGATAAGGTTTTGAGGTCGATGGGGCAAGACTTGTTGAAAGGTGGGCCTTAAGGAATCCCACATCAGTCAACGCGAGTTTGTATAAAAATATTTGGTAG
>JASDQU010501929.1:0-12529 GCA_032191745.1 Picea mariana
AGTTCTTTGCATCAAAGCATTGAACATATTTATCATAAATACAGGTACAGGAGCCACGAAAAATAAAATAAAAAAATGCATACAATTCTGTGTTGTTCCTCTAGTGGGAAAACATGCAGGGGCCATCGAGATGCTCTTGAACATGCATAAAAAACTCATTACCATGATTTTTTAGGAATTCCTTGCAGTCTTCTCCTAAGAAGTTTAATGTTGGTTGTTGCAATCTCAATATCTTGCGGAAGACCTGAGGCGACAAAGAAACAGGAGAGTGGTTTCGCTGTGGAATAATTATTTAGCTTGAAGCAGGTCAACAACACTCATGCTCATGTCGTTGACGACCTAGATGCATTGCAAGGCACCATTGAATTGTACAAATAATAGGGAAAAGGCCCCAGTGAGAAGAGTTTCCAATCTGCGGCCACCACTGCTAAGAGCACGACATCCCACAACATCTCTCCAACAACCCACCCCAGTAAGAAAGAAACCCAAATTTAGTCAAACACAGGAGGACATAAGAATGCATCCTCATGGTAAAATTGATAGTTCTCACAATATTTCTGTGAGGAAGGAGAGAAAAAACGTCGTAGGGAAAGAGAAACAACCCGAAACTGAAAGTGGGGACACACCAAGAGACCACTTCCTTACAGTCAAAGACTTCAGGGACATAGCCTACATGAGAAATTCGAGAGGTCCAAATTAATTCGTTCTTGGTGGAAGGGGACCAAGAGACCCCCTCCTTAGAGGAAAAGACTTCAGGGACACAGGTTGCACGGGAAATTCCAGAGGCCCAAATTAGTTCTAGTCCTCATCCCCTAAGATGTTAATTGTATATCCAGAGAATAGAAGAGTGGTCCTGTAATTGAATAATTATTTGGCTTGAAATATATCTATGGGTGCATCAAGAGACCATTTCCTTACAATGAAATACTTCCACCTAGAACAGACTAATTTGGGCCTCTAGAATTCGTACTCGATCTGCAAACAACTATTGCGTTCATCGTCAATTTATTTTATGAAACCTCTTCTTTTGGTCTTGTAGGGACACCATCGTCTAGCTGGGAAGTGCCCCGATTTATGGTTGATTTCAATTTGGGCGTAGGAGTGGGAAAAGCGTCTACATTTCCATCATCCATTGTCGTATCATCATCCATCAAATCATCTTCTTTTGGCTCTAAATCGACCGCATCAATCTCTGTACCAGCCATCAATGCAGGCAAGTGGGCTGTCTAAGAAGGGGGGGTTGCCTTGGAATTCTTTGGCTTGAAATATATCTCTCGGTGCACCAAGGGTCCATCTCCTTTTTTTCTTATGGTCAGAGAGATATGAGTAGTAAGAATATGCGGTGGAGCACTGGAACTTCTAGTCATTATGCCTGAACGTGTTTACTATATCTGGACATAATTGTTGTTGAACCACTGCCATAATTTAACGAGAATGTTTGTTTTCTCCATATTATGTTTGAAATGAACATTTGGAAGGGATAATAAAACCCTCCGAAAATCTTGGTTTAATGTGAATCAATGGGAGATCTCCTCGAGCCTTTCATTGATCAATGACAATCTCTACGATTCGTTCATAATGAGTTGTTACCATTAAAGATTACTAATTGCATATTTATAAAAAAGTGTGAAGGTGGCGATGATGACGAAGAGCGATTAAGGATTAGAGATTTCGTGAAGCTGCCAATCGGACGACGCACGAAAGAGATTGCATGATGCTTGAAATGAACACTTGGAAAGGATAACACAACCCTCCACAAATATTGGTTTAATTCGTATTAATGACATATCTCCTGTAGCCTTTCAGACATTAATGACAATCTTAATGGTTCTTGCACGATGAGCTATTATCACTAAAACTTAATAATTTCATATCTAGAAAGAAGTGTGAAGGTGGCGGGGATGGCGAAGAGCGATTAAGCATTGGACACTTCGTCAACCCGCCAACCTGCGAAAGAGATTCTAAGAAATGGCCAAGTATGGAAAGCGGTCGGTCGGGATTCAAAACAAGGTCAGAAGTTATACTCAGAAGATGTGAGGGGTCAATAGTCAAATTGTATGTCTTCGAACTTTTGAATGAAAAATGTGTAACACAGAACATGGCATAATGACAAAATTCAGTGGTTAATTTGTATATCGCGGAATTTGAGGTGTTGTTTGTAGGTCACTGAACAATGGAAGCGCAATGTTGAGCAAGTCTGGACGAGAACCGATAATGGGGAATAAGTTGGTCGGACTCGTGATATAAAAGCATGAGACATATTCAGAACAGGGCATATTGATGGGCTTGAAAATAGGGCCACAAGTTATACTCAAGAAACATGAGGTCCCGATGGTCAAATTGTATGTATCCCAACTTTTGATTGCAAAATGCGTTACACGTAACAAGGGACAATGACGAATTTCGATGGTCAATTTGTATATTGTGGAAATTTAGTTGCTCTATATAAAAGCATGAGACATTCGTAAAAATGACTAAGTAACCAGAAAAGGAAAGCAAAGGAGAAAAAAAAGGGCGAATTTGGCTATCAATTTGTAGATCCGGGAAGTCTGGGTGTTGTTTGTAGGCAACGGAACAATGGAAATGAAATGTTGATCCCTCCTACCCAGGAACCTATAATCTAAAAAACTTGTTGAATATGGAACGGCGAAGCGGTCGGTCGAACTCGTGATATAAAAGCATCAGTGGAAATATGAACACGTGAATCCACCAACCCGTGCACGTAGACATTTTCTGAAAAACGACTAAGTAACCAAAAATGGAAAGCAGAGGGGAAAAAGAAAGGGGATGACAATTTTTGGAAGTGGGAATTGGTTTTAAGAAAGCCCCATTAATGGTATTAATAGTAACTATGAAGTGCATTAAACAGGTGAACAATCNTTCAATCAAGGAATAGATAATGTGAGTCGTGATTATAGTTTCTAGGATGTATTTGAATAAGAGAAGCATCGAAAACGCACAGGAAAATCAATTTTGGGATGTTTAAGTAAAATTATAGTACTGTCAACTTCACTGTAAGTATAACAACGACGAATTTTAATTTTAATTTTTTGTGGTTGATATGATAGTTTCATTGGACTTCATATAGCATATATCCTTTTATTTAAAAATATTTCTGAAGATGAATTTTGGTAAGTTCATCGATCAAGTAAAAGTGCTAAAATGAGCCACATACTACATTTGCATCAGAGAGCTTATATTAAAAGGTAAATGATATCCTATATATTCTTTAAGGTCATAGAAAAAATGCCAAGATCCTGAATGTATCATTAATTTTCTAGAAAGAAGCATACAACCAAGAGGCAAACATACACCAAATGTATTGAAAGTTGAGGCACAAGAAAACGCATGAACAAATAAGGCGCCAAGGGAGATCCCACAAGGGTCCATAGAGCATCACACATCGACCTATGCATCAAACAATTTGATATAAAAAAAACACACATGGCATTGGTTTTATCTTACATGTGGTATATGTTCCCATGAGAAAATAACCAAGCCCATGAGAACCATGAACTACAACAAGAAAGCACATGAACAAAAGTCTTCCAAACACAAGACAACACAAAACTAGTGGAGATTCGACATTGTATCCAAGCTATAACCAAACCCCCAAATGGGCACCAAGAAACTTGTCGATTACTATTTTACCATGAAGCAATATCACTATGAACCTTTTCTTCTTATAGTGATATGCTCTATCACTACCAGTTTTAACAATGCCAAATTTCCAATATTATTGGAAATGCCTGATGGTTCCATTCAGAGGAGCAAGCCATTTCGACGGTTCAAAGGATGGTCCTGATTTATTCACAGTTGGATACTTTGTATGCGGTTTGTCCTCATATTTCCCATTTCTGGACTAAACAATCTTATGCGCTTCCTGTTCAATTTTCCATGGCACTACAAAATTCTATTCATATCCTCATTGGGTGGCATGGACAGATACACATGAGATTGTTTCGTTTCCTTCCAATGCTTGATACGATTTTTTTTTCCAGCTGATATGCAGTATTGCATTGTCCTCATTTAGGGTAAATTTTCTATGGACCTGAAATTCGCGCAACATGTAGACAATGTTTTCCTTTTTTCTATAGGTATACTTCAAATGAGATTTTTTCTAACCCAGGAAGCACATCTTGTAATAGAGGTTGTCTAATTGTACAATGTACGATTGTGTTGTCGACGGTTTGGATGACAGCGTTGACGCAATGCATCTATATGTAAGGGAAATTTTTACTGCATCATAGACAATCAATTGTACCCTCATTTATGAAAGAAGAGGAAGAAGAAGGAGAGTTTCATTTGGCACATACAGACTCGAAGGGGGTTGAGTACACATTCATTGCAACCAAAACACCCTCAACCTAGGCACATGAGCATAACAGTTAATATATTGAACAATATAATATACAACTGCACAACAAAACAAAACTGCAAAAAATTGGTGAAGACAATTTGTATGAGAAAAGTGAGGATGAAATTTTAGATGTATACACACAACAATTATCGAGCTAGTTAGTTTCTTGAGATCCTATATTATGTATGTTCGCAATTCTGTTACAAATGTTGCTTGGGTTGTGCAAAAGATCCTTTCTTTAACATCTCTTTTCTTTGTTATAGTTTTGAAGAGCATAAATGGAAATTTCCCTTTATGCAATTGTTGTTCCATTGAGGAAAAAAATTTGAATAGGTGTCGAACAATTGCAACTGCAACATGGAACAATGCAATAGTTGTGTAACATATCTGAAATACATGGACATGTGAAAGTAAAGACAAAATTGGATATGGAGAACGATATCATTGCCTTGTCATTGTCTGAGTCTCCATCTTTTATATGAAAAATGTGTTGCAAGCCGAGTTTTCTCATGAGTGTGACAACTGCACCAATGGGTATGATTGGGTAAGTGTTGCTTCTCTCTGTAAGTTAGTTGATTGTTGTGTCTGGTGCAAAACAATATTCTGAACAAATCACAATAAATTTTTCCACAATACTTGTTTCGTTGAGCGATATAATCCGATCACAATCACCACGGTCATATATTGTTTTGGGAAATATATTAAAATTTTTAATGGATATCCCATTACCTGACAATATATTTTCTGCATGTTTCTGGACAAGTTGTGTAGGGATAGTCAGTGTGACTGTCATCAGAGATTTGTTGTCTGTCATGTCAGCATGCATAATGGATATAGTTTTGTTTACCTGGTCCAAGTAGGTCCTATAGACGACCATTATGTCCCCGACGAACACTTGTCTAGTTCGATGGTTGTTCAATCCCTCTGCTGATAGTATTTTGGGTGTTATAAGTTTAGACCCAGTGACATTTTTTGAATAGGAAAGTAATGTGAATGGTATTCTGCATTATTTTTTTGTTTTCTTTTTTCCCTGGCATAAATGTACAAGTAGACACACAACTTGGATTAAGTATGGAGGCCAGATTTTTGCAACCAGACCTCTTAGCCTGCAGAACTTGCACTATGCTCGACATTTCACTTGTTCTTGTCGATACTTCTTGTGAAGTGCAAATTATGTGTTGTAGATGACATCAACATATTTTTCATGGCATAGATGAATAAATAGCTCATCATATTTTTTTGGTAAACCTATCAGGAACACAATGTATGAATCTTTAACTTTGGCCTTGTCATTTTGTTGATGTTTGCGATGATTGACTGCTCATGCCCATGTCACTAGTCTAACTTTTTCTGATGAAATCATGTGTAGATGAACATGAGAAGGAATAAATAAGCATATGCATTGTATATTTTCCATATTTGTCCTTAATGTCACATACAGGCTCGAAGGAGATGGAATATGAAGTATGGTGTCAAGGGATACTCATGAAACATGAGGACCCGACGGTCAAATTGTATGCCTCGGATTTTTTAACTGCAAAAATGTGTAACAGGGAATAGGGCATGATGTGGGAGTACGGAGACCAATCTGTATATCGTGGAACCCCCAAAACTAGAGACGCAATATTGAGCCCGCCAACCCGAGAACCCGCGATCGAAAAAGTGGCTATGGAATGAGGAAGTCGTCAGTCAGAGTCGTGATATAGAAGAATGTGTATAAATTTGAAACCATGAGTCCGCCAACCCACACACCTAGACATTTTCGGAAAGACGACTAAGCAAAGCCACCAAAAAGCGAAAGTAGAGGAGAAAAACAAAGGGGAATTCAGTTAAGTATAGAAGAGGGAAAAAAAAGGGATAATAGAAAGTGGGAAAATAGAAATGGAGAGGGCAATTTTTGGAAGTGGGAAGTCTCAACAAAGGCCCATTGTTTCCAAATCATTGTTTTCTAGTTCAATATTATATGCACCTATTCGTTTTGTGTGTTTTATTTACTATCACAGTTGGTATACCTTTTCGAAGATTGTACTTCATCCCCCTTTGTTGTGGCATATAAGAATTCATCTACTTGTCCAACTAATCTATTTCTTTCAATGTAGCAATGCATAAAATACAATGGACATGAAGGTAAGTTAATATGTAGAAATACATGTAAAAAAAGAAATACAGTTCTATATATTTCAATGTAGCAGCACAGAGAATACAATTCACATGAAGATTAGTTACTATGTAGGAAGATACGTAGTATCTACATACAATAAATTAGGTGCAAAGAAGTAGAACAAATATACAGACAATAAATGAAATACTAAACAATGGAATATGAAATAAGAGTAGAAGCATGCACCTTTGTATCTCCTCTTCTACATTTGAGACAAAGAGTCCCTCGTCTTCTCCAGTTTTTCTATTTGTTTAAATGTATCAATGCAGAAAATACAATGGACATGAAGATAATTTGGTATGTAGGAAGACATGTAAAAAAATAAATAGAGTTCGATTTATTTCAATGTAGCAGCACACAAAATACAATTAACATGAAGATAAGTTATTATGTAGGAAGATACGCAATATCTACATACAATAAATTAGGTGCAAAGCAGTAGAACACATATACAGACAATAAATGAAATACAAAACAATGGAATACGAAATAAGAGTAGAAGCATGCACCATTTTTATCTCATCTTCTACATTTGCAGTAACGAGTCCTTCTTCTTCTCCAATTATTCTATTTATTTCAATGTGGGAATGCACAAAATACAATGAACATGAATGGAAGATGGTATGCAGGGGAAAACAAGTAAATGAGAATCAAGGGAATAGAATAAAAGAGAGTTAGAAACATGAACCTTTGATTTTCTGGATCCATAGTTGTAATTATATAGAAATTTTCCTGTCCAAAATATATTACAAGCCAGAAAATATTAAGAAATCGCATGGTCATAACTAAATGATTTGGTTTTGTGCAACAAAGTATCCATATATGCTTTAGACATGAAAATATAATTTTGCAATATCTTTGATGTATATTTCATATTTCAAGTACAAGACAAATTGTATAATGGTCAGACGAGTCTGTGTATAGGATAAAGAGGATGTATTGTGATATTGGCGCATTTCACCATATATGGTTAATAAGTGCATTTTGCACATGTTTTATCTTAACCAAAAGAAAGCGAACATTGTAATTGCACATGTAGTTGTCCAATTATTTGTTATGCCACTATTTTGTAGCATGTCAACACTAAAGTATCCTATAATGATAATGGTTTCGTCCAGATGTAAATGGTGTGATGCATTTGAGAACACATTCATTATGTTAGCAATGTTGCATGTGAAGTGGCATCGAAATTGAATATTGCAATTTGCAATCCATCGAACACCACTCTTGTTAGCACCATCTCAGTATCTTAAACATTCTTAAACAAGATGAATAAATACAACAATTGTTTAAGTACTTAAATACCACTTAATATCACAACAATTGATTATCATTTCACTAAATGATTTTTGAAAGATTTCGTATCTCGGTACATGATTTTTGAATTATTTCATATCTATGTACATTCATTAAACCTCCCACTATCTTGCTTCTTTTATTTCAAAGTATCTCCATAGTCCTTTGAAAAAAAAAAAATTCAGAGTCTTCCAAACAAATAAAAAACGTGTCTAGAATGGTAGTTGTCCATAATTGATGATACACTCATCCACTATCATAGTTGTCAAAACGTTTCACGCAAAGACTTTCCTTCACCATTAAGTTTTAACATTGACCCTGATCAAAATCTAATGGCCTGTATTGAATATAAACGCAATTATCTTCGTTCGTTCCAACACTGCATGTGGGATAGTGGATGTCAAATAAAAAATATAATTATCACTCGCATTTCGATTGGAGTTGTTGCGCGGGTGGAATCCAAATATATTTTTTTCGCTTCTCTTATGGATGGTGATTATGTGCGTCTGTCTCATCTGCTCGTTCTAGTTGATGCGCGGGGTCTCTTTGGTTGATAGTTTGGGTTCATTCAAAAATGCATCGAGCCAAACGGAAAATCTCCCCTGCACACAGGTTTCACGGAGCTGGTACCCCGGGATTGATGAAAGCATTGTTAGCACCCTCAATTCAGCAATCGTTAAGGTCATGCCCATGGTGTGTTTTCCTTCAAATTCGCGACAACGAATCTGTGAATAGAGATGTGATCGTCCATAAAATGCTGCCACTAATAGCAGCAGTTCTTTCTTATTGCACATAAATATAATAGTTCAGGTTATATATATGTATATCAATCGGTCCGCTCTCTAGACCATGTTCAGTTCGATATTCGAAATCAGATATTGGGTATAAATACCGCCAAATGATACTTCGTTGAATCTGATTGATTCTGGCCATTGATAATATCTGCAATAATCTTAAATCTCCATCAATTTAACCGGTAGGCACCATGTCTCAGCCAAAAAGAGTGATCAGGATGCTCCATGGCAAAAAATTAAAACTAAATCTCGCACAAATATTTTCAGAATCGATTTGAAATTAAATTCTCTGCAACCAATCAAATTCAGATTTAATTCGGACCAGATCCCGAGAGGAAGGGAAATAGCTTTTCTAATGGACTCCAGATCGCGTCTATGAGACAAAATATACCTTTTTTTTTTAACATCAGTCATCCTCTCTAACCCACAGGAAAGCCACTAGAAATGACTAATAATAGGATCTAAACGCAAAATTTTGTGGCAAGCTCTTTTGCAGAATCCTTCCCCCGCATCTCTATCCATCAATGAAATTTGTTTAGGAGAAACCTCTAAAGAAATTTTATTGATGCAAGCCTCTTGCTTCTCACATTTCAGAGGTTCGACGGGTAAAACATTTTCTGGGTCTCATACAGAAGGTCCAAATTATTCTAAACTTCAGTCATATTTTCAAATTTCTTAGAGGAAACATCGAACTGTTTCAAGTTTGCCAAAACAAAACGTCATCGCTCTTCTGCATTGAGTGCGCTACTGTCTACAACATGCATAAGAAGGTCTGCTTCTATCACGTAAGCTAGATGAAATCTTTCTACTAACTATATTGGTATATATGATTTAAAGCCTACTGTATCACACAGAAATGATTTATGTTGAGAAGCAAGAAATATATTTCATAGGTGTGGATTCAGTGTTGCAAAAGTTTATATCAATGTAAAGATTGCTTCGTTAAAGAGCAGCCACCAGAGTTGATTTTCGATAATCTGTGTATCCAACAAATGCTACCATAGGAAGGCCGTGACCATGTACAAGGTACAAGTTGCTTTGCAAAGCAGAACTGTGGAATCCTACGTTTCTACCTGGCCTGGGGTGTAATTGTTGTAAAGGTAGGAAATATCTAGTCCGATGGTCGTGCCACTGTTTTTACATATCATTAACTGCTAAACTAGAAATGCTCACATCATAGAATGAGGAGGTTGAAAAGCTGTGGTTGTAGAGTTTATAACAATAGTGTGCACAACCCCTCCCACTTGCTCCATCATAATATCATTTTCCTGCACCAAATTCCAATACCATGATATAGAAGGACAGATGGAATGATAGTTAACCTGATCTCATTTAACCAAGTTGCCGATGGGTTATCAGTCCAAGTGTCCACAACTTAACATCGGTTGCCAGTCTCATCAATTCTCACAATACTGTTTTCTTCCTTGGATCCTTTCAAACCATATCCTCATCAAATCCACGAGCAGGCCCATTGGCTTCAATCTCTGGGGGTATCCTCGTCGATTATGGCATTGATTGGAACCGATGAGGAAGACCGTGATCATGCGCAGGCATAGCAACCATAGCCTTTATGTGTAGATACCAAACATATGATGTCAGTGGTCGAGCACATATATGAAGGATTCGAGCTTTATTACATGGTCGTGAGCTTTGCTTTAGGGACGGAGTTATCCCAATTCAGCAGTTTGAGCGATATAGAACCCTCTATAACGACAGTTTCAGTAGTATTAAAAGCTATTTTTTTGGTCATGGATGTTGTTGTCATATAAAATTTCCATATAGATGTTGTCGTCATGTATGTTGTAGTCATACAAAATTTCTATATAGATGTTGCTGTCATATAAACAAGCACAGCCGATTCGCGGCTGGAGAACTGCGTGAATCGTGCTAGTTGAAACGATGTCTAGTTTTCATTGYGTCYAGCTACAAATGCTTAATCTCAAAGAAMGTGGCAATGCAAAGTTTTATACATATTAATTTTTYTAATCAGTTAACTTGTCMATCAATWGTTAGAGAAGTAATTTYTTAATCATATTAAGTAAWTGTGAAAAAGTAAACAAGGTAACGRAAGTATTCAGAAATGCAARGAAGTTATGAGCATTAAATTTCATCCATTGATTAGAGAGTACAACTAAGAATATGCCAGCRTCTTYAATTGTTGGCCATAAGATTAGAATTTTAGATTAAAAGGTGATTAATTSTGCCCATTGTCAATAGRWATATGCCTTTMGACGTAATTAATTTTATATARRGATGTTGRCATATTGTTATACTTTCCAAATTCAATATTGTTATCATTTCCGATTAAACTTTTCAATTTCAATATTTTTATAATTTCATATAAATTTCAATATTATTATAATTTCATGTAAATTTTTCAATTTCAATATTATTATAATTTCATATAAAACTTTTCAATTTCAATATTGTTATATTTTCATATAAACTTTCCAATTTGAATATTAATATTGTTATAATTTCATATAAATTTCAATATTATTATAATTTCATATAAATTTTCCAATTTCAATATTATTATAATTTTATATAAAATTTTCTAATTTCAATATTGTGATAATTTCATATAAAACTTTCCAATTTCATTATTGTTATAATTTCATATAAACTTTTCAATTTCAATATTAATATTGTTATAATTTCATATAAACTTTTCAATTTCAATATTGTTATAATTTTATATAAACTTTCCAATTTTAATATTTTTATAATTTCATATAAACTTTTCAATTTCAATATTATTATAATTTTATATAAAATTTTCATATAAATGTTGTTGTCTTTATATAATATAAAGATGTTCCCAAATTGTTATACTTTACATTTTCAATATTGTTATAATTTCAAATTTCAATATTGTTAACTTTCCAATTTCAACATCCATAAGTATATATCACTTAGAATTTTGAAATTATGGATGTTGCTATAATATTGTTATACTTTTCAATTTCAACATCAAGCATCCATTATTTCAAAATTGTATTTAATATTTCAAAATTATAATTGATATATATTTATTAGTAAGTGATATATTTCAAAATTGTAAATGATATATACTTCTCTTTATATAATATAACCATATTGTTATACTTTCCAATTTAAATATTGTTATAATTTCAAATTTTAATATTGCTAACTTTCTAATTTTAACATTCATAAGTATATATCACTTACAATTTTGAAATTATGGATGTTGCTATAATATTATTATACTTTTCAATTTCAACATCCATACGTATATATCATTTACAATTTTGAAATATATCACTTACAAATAAGTATATATCATTTACAATTTTGAAATATCAAATACAATTTTGAAATAATGGATGTTGGATGTTGTTGTCATATGGTTATACTATTTTCAATATTATATAAACTTTTCAATTTCAATATTACTATAATTTCATATAAAATTTTCATATAGATGTTGTTGTTGTTATATAATATAAACCAATTTCAATATTGTTATAATTTCAAATTTCAATATTGTTAACTTTCCAATTTCAACATTCATTAGTATATATCACTTACAATTTTGAAATTATTGATGTTTCTATAATATTTTTATACTTTCCAATTTCAACATCCATAAATATATATCATTTACAATTTTGAAATATATCACTTACTAATATGTATATATTATTTACAATTTTGAAATATCAAATATAATTTTGAAATAATGGATGTTGGATGTTGTTGTCATATGGTTATACTTTCCATTTTCAATATTATATAAACTTTCCAATTTCAATATTATTATAATTTCATATAAAATTTTCATATGTCATATAATATAAAGATATTGTTACCATATTATTATACTTTCCAATTTCAATATTGTTATAATTTCAAATTTCAATATTGTTAATTTTCCAATTTCAACATCCATAAGTA